>JBBPKI010001194.1:0-14093 GCA_038089155.1 Nevesoporus exiguus
AGACACAATGTCTCACAAGGAATAGAAGGGCAAAGGAGAACTGTTGAGGCAACAGTTCAGGCAGGAGCAAGTCCAGATAGGAGGAGGTGGAATTGCACAGGTCTAGCTTGAGGTTTACAAGTGAAGTAGCTAGCTACTTATAGTCCAAAGGAATGTGCACAGACCAAGAATAGGGTATGCATAGAAAGTGAGAGAAAGGAGGAGAAGGTGAAGGAACAATTGTGGATGGCTAAGTATGGATCACAACAGCATGCGAGAGAATGCTGTTAGGAGATAAAGTCCAAATGTAGACAACTAGGTAAGAATTGAAACAATAAAGGAATAGTCAACTCATCTAATGAGAAGGATACTAAGAAGTGTAAGTACCTAGCGTGTGGATGCAGATACATGAAGGGAATGCTCTCAGAGACAAGGAGTAGTCCTGGGTGTAAGGATAAAATTGTAACACAAAGCATACTTGCAAAAAGGTTAGGGAGTGGTTGGAAGAGCAAGATTTCAGAACCATGATATGGCCTGCACAGTCTCCTGACCTCAACCCCATTGAGCATCTCTGGTGGTACCTCAAAAAGAGACTTGCTGAGTATGAGACTCCTCCCAAGGATATGGTGGAGTTATGGGATAGGATTCAGGTGGAGTGGGAAAGAATACCAGTTGGAGAGTGTCAAAATTTGATTGAAAGCATGCCTAGGAGAGTCCAGGCAGTGCTCAAGGCAAAAGGAGGCTACACCAAGTACTAATAATATATCTCAAGTAAAAAGTACAAAAACTGGCCCAATGAGGTAGTCATCTTGTAATGGTTGTATCTTGACCACATTTGCACAGGATTACATAATGTATCGAGCAAAGGTATAGTCAATGGTTCATACTACAATACACCCCACCAAGACAAGATGTAATTAGTTAATATGATTGTGGTGTGCTTCACACACCAGATTTGGGTTAAACATTGGGCTGGTTTTTGGAGTCCCTATAGAAGGCAGCCATGCTCCATCCTCTGTCATTACTCTGAACTCCAACTTCTTCTTGCTATCCTCTCAATGGTCCCCCTTCTTTTACCTCTGCATTACCTCCAAACTCTAACTGGACTTTGCCCCCTTGGCAGGTCTTTTCCCTCACTCCCTACATTGCAGACTTCTCCTCCCATGCCCTCTAGTGAGACAACCTCTGACTTTCAAGTCACCTCCTTGGGTTCTCTTGCTTGTCAGGTTTAAAACACAGCTACTCAGCCATGATACTCCATTGAGTGACTGGGATGTGAGCAGCATATTGTCTGACCCCTGCAAATGGAATACCAAACCCCCCACACCTCTGGAGCCTCCACTTCAGAGTGCACTCCAGAATCACCATGGCCCCTGGACTTCCTCACCTTCCACTTCTTGCTGATGCTGCTGTGCTAGGCATGCACACACATGAGTGATGGCCCAGTCCAGTCTGTCTGCCACCTCCAGTCTCTCACTGAAAGAAGGCAGGACACCTCAGAAAGGAAAGTCAGCTTTTGGAACATCCAACCATCCCCCATCCTCAACATTCAACTCTGCTACCTCTGCCACCTTCAGACCACAAGTCCAAAGCCACCTCTGCCCACTCCAGCAGTCCCTCTGGTCCATTTTGGATCACTCTGTTATCTCTGCCTTTTTTCTTTTTCACTTCTTTCTGACCATTCATCTGTTTTTCATTGTTGACAGTTTCTGCCAACTTTGACAAACTCTGGCCTACTCCAGAGCTCTTCAGAGTACTCCAATTATGCTTCTATTTCTGCTGGCTATTTCTTTTGTACTCTTCTGTTTCCACCCCCCATGGTTTGGTTCACTTTAGGCTATTCCATCCTGTTTTCACCCTCTGCTCATGTTTCTCTTTGTTTCTCCCTTTATCTCTGTCCTTGACAGTTCCCTGTCAACTCTGACAAACTCCGGATGACTCCAAACCATTCTGTTCTCCTCTTCTCCCTTAGGGCAATCCACCTCCATTGTCATATCCCATGCTATTCCATCCATCTCCAACCCCTTTGGCCCCAACTCCTGTCAACTCCGGCCAACTCTGACCCCCTCAGTCCATCTCCATTCCTCCACGCTCGAAGCTCCGTTCCTCCACTTGGACCAACCTGTGCTTGGACCAGTATTCAGTTATACCTGGACCCACAACTCTTTTATAGTATTATTCATCTTCATTGTACATTTGTAATACTTGTCTTGGAACACAGCTCCTATGCTGCACTCCAGCATACTTACCTTCCAGACTCTTAGTATATAATCCCTGTAACCTCCATTGTAGCTTCAGCATGAATATTGAATTAGTCCACCCTCACTCTTGTCGTGATCCCCATTTCCTCCTCCTGTTGGAACTTTGATCCTCTGAAATATGAAGACACAGACCTGTTCAAGGGTGCGACACATAAGTCATGCACCAACATCCTCCTGAGTAACTCTGCTCTGACACCTCTGCTCCGGACTTTGGTCCAACTCCAAGACTAACTAGTCTACTACCCCCTCAGTACCCCCAGACCTCCGATTGGACTTGAGTCCAGAGAGTCCAGACTTAACATCCATGATGTCAACCTCTTTGGATTCATTGACATTTATTTTGTTTAGAACACCACATGCTCACCCAATAATCAATCTGTTGATCAAGTAGGTATAAGAAGCTGCAACTTTGTCTAACACCCTCATAGATTGAATGCCAAACCTCCACACTCTGAGACTCCATCTGGAATCCAATCCTGGAAGTTGCACTTGGATTTGCCCAAGGTCTCAGGCCTTTGTGCAGTCACTGTCTGCAGACCTCCAACCAGCTCTGTCTGGATTTCTCCCTGTGCTAAGAACTGACCAACCATTGTCCCATTTAGCTTTTCTATTCTGTCCTCTATATTCTGATTTGTTCACTTCCACTTTCTGTTCTCCTTTTATTTTTTCTGTTGTGCATTTTCTTGCACTTCATTACCTCCAAATACCTCTGCTTACCTCCATTACTCCGTTCTAACTCCGCTTTAACTCCGATATTTTCTATTTTCTCTCTATTTCTCTCCCTTATCTTCTAGATACTCTGTGGTCAATGTTCTTAGGTTCCACTTGGGCCTCAAGGGCTTGGCCTCAAAGGGGAGGCACCCTCCACCTCACCCTCACCCTACCCCTTCCATCCTCCAAAGCCTTTCAGTACCTTGGTGGTACACCTCCATATTCCATCTGACAATTTTGGTGCACATATCATACACATTCACCACTCTGCAGTATGTTCATGGTACCTCCATTCCTAACCATCCAAACACCACCACAAGCCCCTGCCAACTCTGGCAGCTCTAGAGTTACCCCTTCAAAATCCTTCACTTTAACTCCATCCTCACCTCTGGTACCCTCAAGGTACATCCCAGCCCATCCATGCTCCCTTATCCTCTGGCTTGTTGTTTGAGGTCCTCTGTCTGTCCCCTCCAGACCATTTCCTAGGGCCTATAGGATTTCCTTCCATCTTCCAGACCATCCAGCACCCTTGTGGTACACTCCCATGTGTCCTCTGACCCCCTCCACATTCATCTCTGATACCTCCAGTTGAACTCCAGAAGACTCTGTTTCTACATTATGATTCCATTACTCTTTAGATCCCCCTGTTCCACTTCTGCCTTCTTTTGTGGCATTTTGCCAACTTAGGAATTTTCTTCCACTTTCATCCTCCTTGGTCTTTCTGAATGTTAGTGGAACCCCTCTGCATTTACCTCCAATAACTCCAGACATACTCTGGAGTACTCTCTTCTTCTCTCCTCCACTACCTCTGGTACTTCACTATACACCTCCATTTTCTCCCTCTGCTCCCTTTGTATTTCTTTTGGATTCCTTCTTTTCTCAGTGGCTTTTTGGTTTTTGAAATTTCTGGTACCTTGGTGTACACCTCTGCTTCTCTGGCTCCTGTGAGCTACTCCAACCATTTCTGAGACCTTCCAACCTTTTTAGCTCCAGTTTAACTCCAGTTTTCTCTAGTTTTCTCTAGATCCTGCATTTCTCTTTCATTTTCCCCTCTTGTGTCTAGAACCCTCCAGTACCTGGTGTACACTCCCTTTCCTCCAGCCCACTCTGAGCACCTCTGATCCCCTTTCAGGACCCTCTGTCTTCTCCCCTACTCTCTTGCCCTCTCTGGGAATCTCCAACCCCCATTCTGGGGCCCTCCATTTTTCATTTCTGTCTCTGTTTTGATCTCCTTCATTATCTATCTCTTTGTTGTTGTTTTCAGCTTCTCCACCTTTGTTTTCACCCTCCAGTATTCCAGATCTGTCCTTTGAATCTCCTCCACTACCATCCTTTGCACACTCTGCCATCTCTGGCATCCATTCCCTCCCTATGAGCTCTTCATATCTGTCCCTTACCTCTCTCATGCTGAGGCTAGGAGTCTTTTTTGGTGTAGCTTAACAATGATGCATACATTATATATTTACATGCAGATCATGTGTAGTGCATGGGTAAAGCAGGGCAATGGGGGAAAACATATTATTGCAGAGATTCTCAATTTGGAAATGTTGTGGGAGTGGTCGCTTCAGATCAATTATGTAAGCACCTTCTGCGCCCGTTGATGGCCTAGAGCCGGCGTGAAACAGAAGGGTAATGTATTTAACTAGTACAATACCACTATAATACTGTAATGCATCAGTCCTCCAAATGAGCTATTGACTTGGATCCTTGTTGTGTTGCATCACATTTGTACGAGGATTGTCATAATTCATGCATCAGACCTCCAGGGAATGGTGGTCCACGGCATGGCTTAGTGCGCTCGTTCCTTCCCTCGATCATAGTCATGCCGCCACAGCTTCGCCACATCTTTTTTCCCACTGACCGCTGCGGCCACGACCTGGTCCGCCCACGCAACTCGCTACTGGCATCGACGACGACAAGTTTGCCTGTGATCGATTGATCCCGTCCGGTACCTTCTAGCGCTTTCCTATGGGCCACGCCTCTTCCACGCCAGACAAATATACTTCTGCCCCTGCCGGACCGCCTCCCGTCAAATCCTTTGGCAGGAAACACCTCTCTCGCGTCCCCCTCTGTGTATGCACTCGAATACTCGTCGTGAGCAAAGACCCGTGGAGAGAGCTTACTTCCTACTACGTCAAATGTGAGCGCCCCTGAAGTGCAATCTTTCTTTCCTCGCTCCGTATCCCCCTGGGACCGTCGAATTGGTTACCAATGACAACCCCACCATGTCGGGAAACCGCTGTAGCAAAAGGCCGAGACTCAACTCGAAGGCATCAGTACTCGCTTCTGCATTCATCAAGGCTGAGGATGCCACCCGGTCTGCGGATCTTTTTTTCCAAATTCCCAGACAGTAACACCACCCTCCCAGCTCACCACTTCCACCAACGAGCTCGCTTCCGGCCTTGGGCAATGCCTCTCCGCCTCTCACCTATCCTGTGCTTATCAAGTATACCTTGAGGGAAGATCGGACGGACATCACCACTATGAAGACCCCAAGCAGGAATTCATGAACCGGTAATTACAACTTTTCCACCTTATCACGTTTAACAGTGCGATGACACTCTTGCTGGCATTGTCCTTCGCTATGGTGTTTCTATTGCTACCCTTCGTCGAGCCAACCAATTGTGGCCGTCTGACCCGATCCATTTCCGTACTGAGCTCTTCATTCTGGGCTGGAATACCCTCCGCTCAAGCCACGGGTACAGTCAAGGTCTGGATATTACGCTGCAGTCCACCGTCGAACCAGTACCTGGCTTCTCTCCCAATCTCGTCATCTCGTCCTTCATAACAGCGCGGAACATGGTCCTTTCTGTGCTCCCAGCACGTATGTCTCTGGACACGTTGAGCTCAAATGCGAGTGCGAGCGAGAACCACGAGTTGGAGAATCTTCAAACAACTCGCATATACGAGGTGTCGACCGTTAAGACTTTCTTTGCAGAGGGTGGCCACGAACTCTCTGTCATACCTGTTACACGTGGTCAATATATGCCATCGTCCGGAGTCTGTCTCTTCATCTGCCATGGAACTACCTCTCCAGCGTTCATGAATTTGACCGTTGCCTGGATGCGTATCATGGGATCCAATCAATATATGCTGTTGTCCCGAGGATATTTGTCTGGATCAGCATCTTTACTTGGTTGTATGCTCGATGAATTCAGCTTTTTGTGACCTCCGACCTTGCTTTATGTACTGTTTATCTTGTAGCTATAGAATACCCTAGTAAGTGATAATTAGGGTATCCTACGGTACGAAGGTTAGAAGTATTGTGTGAGTAAGCCGAACACTAGAAGTACTCCTCAAGTGGAGGTCACTGGGCGCGACGCAATACGCTCATGCGATTAACTGATATGGTAAAGTCGCGGCTCGGTCTTGTTGCAGTGCGCGTGCCCACCCTGGGCTTGCTCACCCATTGTCTGTGGTCCATACACAAATGTTTTCAACTAGTTCAACACTGCTCGAAATGGTCTTGATACAACAATATAAGTCGGTAAGTGGACTAGGGTGACTGACTCTTTGGTTTGCATCGTCCTCAGCGTTGTGGTCAGTTCGGATGCTCGGTGTAAGCACACTGGCTTACTTTGATCGCGTATCTAATATATATACCGTCCGCAATACTGAACGCAATACGTTCAGTATTCGACCTTTTGGTATAGCGGTTATGCGTGCGGCGGTCTAATCGCTTACGCTCTATGGTGACCAGGCCGTCTATAATGCGTTAGTAGTTGTACGTCTGTCGCGCTGTGTTGAGATTCTTGGGCTGACTCGCTTCCTCGGCAGCTAGTGAGTTTGTTTCGAGCCGTTTTGACTTGCGGCGCGCATCCATTCCACCTCATCCTCATTCGCTCTGTCGTTGTCCCAAGTGGTGCCCTCGTGCTTCAAGTTGCCCTCCTCACATTTGCCTAGGCCTCTCGCTCGATTGTGCGTTTATGTCAACGAAGCCTAGCCCCCAATCATCTAGGCATTCCAGGGACGGCCCGTAACACTTCCGTGTCGCCACTTCGTCGCCCGCGTCGTGCGGCTCGACTTGGGCCATTTGAGGTAAATCCATGTTAACCTCGCGCCCAAAGCGCCCTGGTTCGCGTTCTAACGTGTCCTGCAGTTTCCTCGGTCTTGTTCTAGCGTTCTCGTCGCGTCCAGATGCCCTCTACTTAGCCCTCTCGCTGCGCGGGTCGTCTACTAACAAAACTGGAGCTGTGTGTGAGTTCACCTCTACCATCGGCATTAAACGTGCTCCGACATGTTCTGCCGCGTTTTGCCGGTCCAGCTGCATTTCCAAAGCTCTTCGCGTCTTGAAGCCTTTGAGGTGCCCTCTTCGGCGCTGGTAAGTGCTTCGTCGAAGCTCGCACAGGCCTCCTTCCCCTCGAGCTCGACGACTGCAGGCTCATTCTGCGCATTCACGTTGTCTTTAGGTGTCTCTGATGGCTCATGTACATCCAATGGTATGATGTTATGAAACTCCGGACGCCAATGTGTTGTCCTCATAGCCAATAACTTTGGCGCACCTCCCTTCCACTTACGGTGACCCTAATCACGAATTGTATACACTGAATAATTACACAGCACAAGAAAACAGGAGGCAAAGACACATAGACGATGAGTCCAGTAAATATACAACATAAACGCCCATCCTGACCATCTTCCATTCTTCAGCTCACACTCCCCCGATCGACCCCAGCTCTCCTTCACACCTGGCGTATATCGTCTCCTGGCACCCGGGGCTTGAGTCGGATACCCTCCGATTCATCCGCATCTCCCTCGACAGCTTGGTTGTTCTCCGCTGGTGCCACGCCCGCAAATGCGATGGTCGACACAATGTTTTCGCCAGGAGCTGGTTGTGACAGCACACCAAACCCACTGTCAATACCCAGTGCTCGGTTGCGGAGGTCATGGTCATACAGCTCCCGGACACTGATGATGAACCGAGGAATCATGGAGAACATAAGTATAGTAGGCAATGCTTGTAGGAAGAGGTCTGCTGCGGTGGACAGACCCAATGTTAACACCCGGGTCACTATGTCATAGTATAGTCGTCTAGTAAAGTGTTAAATATTCAAATAGTCAGTGCAAGTTTATGGGAGGGTTATACAAATGTAGAAAAACATACATAAAAAAGTATACAACACCATCCCTTGCAAACAGCTTCAAGTACCGGTTAGGTTGCCACCTATTTGTCACCTTGTACATTACAAATGACTCCTTTGATGTACAGTAGATGGCAAGAATCAATAATGGAGCTGACACTGCAAAAGCATCAATTGAGTATGTCCAAAGTGGAGATGGTGCAGTCCAATCAATAAAACACATTGACATATTGAGAATGTGGATGACCCCCACTAGAAAGGAGTGGCAAAGATTAAGACCATCTGTCCTAGGTTGAACATTGAATTCTGAGACATACCAAAGTAATAGGGCCCAGGGGTGTTAAAGATACCACAGAAGATAAGTGAAGCAATAACCACTGGGACATATATACAAAGGAGGACAATGAGAATGGTTTTGGATCGATTCCACATTGCATAGACACGAAGAATCATCATCACTGTAATTTGATTATAGCACAAAGAAATGATAGGCAGATGAAAAGATAACTCACAATCAGCAGCAGCAATAAATAATAGAAGTGCCCACTTGGGGATTACAGACATCACAGTACCTTTCATATTTCATAACTTAGCCAATGATTGTCATGGATAATGGAAAATTAATATACTCACACCTATAAAATCATCAATGATCATAGCCTGTCTACAAAGTTAGAATGCATACACCTGTCAAGGCAGGTTCATCAGGAATGAATTGTGTACAATGTAAGGTACAAGGAAGGAAAATCAAGACTGACTATGACAGAACCAGGAAAAAGAAGACTATTTGCTGCAATTATGCCAAGTCAGTGAAACTGCATCTAAGTGATATTGTTGACCATACCAGACTCAATAATCCTTGGAAAAAGGACCAAAGTCAACTGTATTCAAATGTGTGTGACTAGTGTTGCAGACCTACAAGTAGGAGAGAAGACCAATATAGCGGACCTAAGAAAACC
Organism: Nevesoporus exiguus; assembly: GCA_038089155.1. Taxonomy (NCBI): domain Eukaryota; kingdom Fungi; phylum Basidiomycota; class Agaricomycetes; order Boletales; family Boletaceae; genus Nevesoporus; species Nevesoporus exiguus. The sequence continues at coordinate 8,992 of JBBPKI010001194.1, forward strand.
ATCAGATTCCTATATATCTAAACCATGTTATTGCTCACTAAAATGTATATTGTAGAGACCCAGGTCCAGGGTTTGCACTATGGCACCATTAGGATCTAGGTTCTCAGGAGTAAAACTCCATACCCAAATGTAGTCCACCTTCTGAATTTGTTAGCAAGAAAGATGAGTAGAGAAAACAAATACCTCTTTGTGAAAGTTGAGCACTAAAGCAGTGGCATTTGAAATGATGAGTCATGGCATGCACAAAGATGTCACTCACAGTAATCATATCCAATTGCTATGACCACAACAACTATTATGGCATGAGATTATCTGATGATCAACTGAGACAGTGTAACACACATTGTAGATAGCAGCTGAGCTGAGCATGCCCCAAAGCAGGCAGCATGTCAGACATGATGTATGCACTGGAAAGGGAATGGCAATGTAGAACAGTCAAGAATAGAATGAGAAGCAAGAAGGGGATGCTGGGGTTGCCTGACAATTCTACATTATATCTTTCTCCCGGTATATTGACTACTGGCCCAGAGACTTTCTGCGACAAAGAATCATGGATAAGACTTTGATAATCAAGAAACAGATGCGAATAAGGCGTGTTCATCAGCCTGCAGATAGCAAAGGGATGATGGACATGACCACAGTGTTTGCGCGAAATACTTCGCGGTGTTCACTGTAATATCATGTTTCGTGGGAAGAGACAAGCCTTGAAAGTTATATCAGATGGCCACTGTCGACTCCACATTTCTGTTGCATGTTGATTTCACGTTGCCAGACACGCGAAAAAAGGGTCCAAGAACGTTTTCGTCACTAAATGCCGCTGGGTCAGTTCACCGTCTATGTTCGCACGTACTGAGACTGAGACTCCTACGAGTGCGCCCACTTGCCCTTACCACCCATCGCACTCGATATAGATGTAAGGCCCGACAATTCGCCGTGCAGTGGCAAGCAGTGAATAGTATGAGATGATGCTGGTCCAAGCAAAGGTGAAGAATCCGACCGCGTGTAGGCAGGGTGGCGTATCATCTCTGATAGAAGTCTTGCTGGTGGGCGGCGGTAAAGGCATCAGTTTAGAGGGTTATTCATCGATCTTTGGCCGCAACACCGCCATAACATCGCTCTGCTAGCCATGAGCAAACAAAAGAAAACGCTGACTGTGGCCGTGACCTCTATCAGCGCCAACGGACAGGGAAAAGAAGAAAATCGAATTGTTGCACCTTACTGCTCCGGCCTCTCCAGATGGGACCCGGACCACCCACGCCCGTCTCTCTGCTGCTGCTGAGCAGGGCTTCAGCTGGATGGTAGAACCAATGGATGACATATCAGGGAGAAGATGCGTCAACGGTGACCGTACCTATGGTATCGCTGCAATGTACTTGTGCGAAGAACGAAGGTGTGCACCAAGTTTAGCTTACACCTATTCCTTGCTCTACTTCCTCACACGACAACATCAGCAGGAGACGCCCATGGCACGAACCACCTTACCGTAAAAACTGATACAGCCTGCAGTTGAGCCATGTTGGCAGAAGCGAACACCGATGTTTGACTACCATCCCAATCTATCAAAGAATCCAATTTCAGTGAACGCCGATCATAGCCACATCAAACTATGAAACAAAGATACCGCACTTCTCTAGCATCGCTCCTTCTCTTCCACATGATTCAATCATTCGTCACTACTTCGTGTGGCCAGGTCCCCGGTCATCCCCGCATTACGGTTGTTGACAATGGTGTCCATGGCACCTACATCGGATCCCGCTGAGAAACAATCATTAATCATGTTGGCTGGACACTCCCATGACACAGGTATTGTCTTTGGGAGTTGCTTGTTGGAATGTGCCGACCTAGTGTAGGGACTGTAAGGACTCCAGTCGAATAGGTAAGAGACTGGGATAATGTATGTACCTAGTGTAAGGACTGTAAGGACTGTACCAGGTGAGCAGCTGAGTGTAAGGAGTGTATGGTGTTGCTTACCTCCAGTCGAATAGGTAAGAGACTGGAGGAAAGACGAACGGGAGCGCAGTGCATGACGCGACGCGGTGTCCGAAAAAGGAAATGTAATACATATGTAGTCATGTAGACTATGGTACGGGTATATCGGCGGGCTGTTCTCCAATATTGCTCACATTCAGCAGTCTTGGTCAGGATAGCGTGCATAGGTGGCAGGGTTGACTCTGGTGCCGTTGTCTTCGCGGTTCGCGCCCTGAGCTCTCTCACCCGTTATCTGTGATCCGTATATAAACATTTTCAACTCGTCTGAATTTCCAGAAATGGGCTTGACCCGACCATATAACCGGGTAGGTGACCTAGTCTTTGATTTGTATCCTCCGCGGGGTCGAAATTGGTTCGGATGTTCTGCAGATCGTCTATGGCGCGTTGGTACAAGCCAATATCGCCGCTTGACTACCATCCGAATCCGTCAAAAAGAACTTTAGAAGAGAGGAATACAGGTACTCTACCCTGCAGGACGCTTAGATGCTTCCGCCGCTGATGTCACTGCCATTGGATCTATTCCGAGTACATCGGTCAACACCGCTCAGAGGCAGATCAAACCATGTGAAGAAGGCACCACACCTCTTTAACATCGTCCCGTCTCTTATGATTCAGCCATTCATCACTATTTGCTGTGGCCGGGTTCTCAATCATTCCACACATTACAGGTATTGGCGACGGTGTCCATGACACCTGCATCGGATTCCGCTGAGAAATGGTCAGCACTTGGGTGCTTTGACATATATCAGTACCATTCAGCGTCTGAGAAGATAGGGTGTCGCGTACGCGGGACGTTCAGTTTTAAACTTGTCTTGTCACGCATGTCATGGTTGTGGACAGAGGTGAGGTCAGGGTCATCCATCGTTAGGGGGTGGTTGGACACTACAGTGGATGGGTGTAAGTGTCTCTTGCTGGACGCAGTTGCAGGGAACAAAGTGGGGTAGTGAAACAAGGGGAATAGACATAAATGGCCAGTCGTTGCCCGGTGAAGCCAGCACAAAAGAAAGGTATCTACGAACGTTTACAAACAAGAAGAAATACGAACGAGGACTGAAATGGTTGCATAGACTAAGCTGACAGCATGAAAGCTCTGCGACCCCTAGAATCTAGTGGCATACTAGCGGAAGAGTTAGAGATCACACTGAACCTAGTAAGAGTATTGGACCACCGCTGAGTAAGTGGAATAGGTCTCGCTGGTGTGGAAAGAAATATAACCACCATTCGAGGTGTATTTGTGAGGTATCACTGATGAGTCGTATGGCATTCACTTTGGTGCGGATGTAACGGTCGGTAACGGAGACGGGCTCAGGGTGGTGCTAGCACGCTTCAACAGGAGAGTATAAGTGCTCTTCACCGAAAGCAGTCGACCAGGAGGTAACGAAAGACCTTGTTGTGGGCGCAATTCCAGTTCCAAACACTTACCGGGACATGATCTAAATGAAGGGACAGGTGAACAGAAGACCCTTCGCACTAGTCTACGAGTGAGCCCGTACTGATAGTGCGCCGTCTACTGCTATGTTCCCAACGTGCTCTGAGAAGGACCACCTCACCGCAAATGGCTACAGACCAGATGCTCCACAGAAAGCCCGCGGAGCCTGAGGTGGCGATGTCTCGACATAAATTCCCACAGACTCTTCCGTCGCGGCCGGCCTTGAGCAATGCCTCTCTGCCTCTCGTCTAGCCCGTGCTTATCAAGTATAGCTCAGCCCCGGATCGTCCACCGTCAAGATGTTTCGCCGTGAACAGCCCTCCCCGCGTACGTCGTCCTTCTAAAACCGACCACCCCCGGATCAGTGTTAACACTCGCCTTGCACTCCCTTCATCCCTTCTTTCTACTAACTGCACACTCCGGAACCTCCCACACTTTCCGATCTCATCTGCTCTACCATGGACCAACATCTGTTCTCGCAGACACCCTTGGCAGCACTTTTTTTCAGTTCCCAGGATCTTACAGACCAATTTCCCCCTACAACGGAAATTAGTCTGTGAGATGTTTCCTCTCGGGGGTGTTCCCACTGTAGTTCTTATTGATTACAGGGAACAACTGGCGGTGCACACGAACTTCATTCAGACTCCATCTGAGCCTCATATTGAGTCACTCTCATACAACTTCATGCCACAACAACAACACATTATGTACTCTTCATCAACTTTATATTACATTCAGGTAAAGTATGCAAAGTCTCCATATGTCCCCCTTATGGCAACTTTTTCCCCATATCTCATTTTACCATAAATAGTTAACTACATGTGCTTGTATTTACTTGTATCCTGCTGTGTTTGCAAGGCACAGCTTCAATTCTCTCATAGTCTATGTGCTTATTCTGTATCTCCATTTCTCTGCTTGCATACCCTCTTGATAGTTTTTTTGCCTCATCACATGCAGGCTTATCTGTACTTCTGGTCTCATAGTGAGTGATGGGCACAAATAATGAGCCCACTTGTAAAATGAGCAAGTGTGGGGCACACAAGACCAGAAGTGCAGGTGAAGGCAGGCAGTGTGAACTGTGGCCAATGGGTGTGGAGCAGTAGGAAAGGGGGGCAACACATGACATTGGGAGTAATCTATGAACAATCTACACATGTAACTATGCATATGACAAAAAGAACATGGTTCAAAGATGAGATAGGGCCCAAGCAGTGACAAGGAAGTTACCAAGAAACAACAAGAAATGACCAAGGACTCTGAACTCTGACCAAAAATTTAGTGCTGTGGGTTGGAAGCCCCAGGCCCAGTGGAGCATTGATATGCCTAAGCAATTTCTGCAGAGGTGCTTCTATTGGTGGGAAGAGAAGTGCTAGGACCAGCAGGCTGTTATGATTTCTCATCTTATCTTATCTTATCAAGTCACATGACCACTATCACGTGACCGTGGGACATGTCACCTGACCAAGTTGAGGTCAATACCTTTCACTTCAATCACATTCATTCTAGATCCCTTATCTACATGCTTCCTTAATTACCGATAGTCTAGACCCTTATCTCCTTTCCCACTCCACAGTGACATCATTACTTAGTAAGTATTCACACGTCTGCCCTAAAGTACTCTGTAGTATATAATCTGAATGTCATCAACAACCGGACTTCAGTCAAGTCCTGGTTGATTCCCCTA
>JBBPKI010001195.1:0-13298 GCA_038089155.1 Nevesoporus exiguus
TGTTTCATTTTTTAGCATATGTGGAGGTGTGTGAGACATAGGTAATTGAGGTAAACAAGAAACAAAGTGAGATAAAAGAAAAGAAAGAAAGAAAAAAGAAGGGTGAGCCAGAGACTCCTATTCCGGAGTAGGTAGCAGTCTGGGCTTGTCCAGATACTTCTAATGGAAGTCCAAGAGAAGGTCTTTCGCATTGTAGAGAACCTTGGTTCCCTATGTTTGTATTCCAGATTTATAGGGCATCTGACACTATTGCAACACATCTGGTGATATCCTGGTAATCCTGATGTTATCCTGGTAGACCAGATGATTTCCTGGTATGTTTCCAGCTGGGATTGATTTCCTACATGACCAGGTTGCACAGAAACTGGCCAGAGTTGGTTTATACCAGCTGGGATCACTTCCCAGTGTCATTTACTGGTATTCTGGTGTCTAGATTTGTTGGTTTGTGACCAGTTTACATTGTTTTGGGCCAGTTTTCCTATTTTTACCTATTTGACATTGTTTTATGTTAGTTGAGCACTACATAGGCATGTCATTAGTTACTTAATACAGTTTTCCACTCTTCCCTTATTGTTAGTATGCCCAGTATAAGCCTGAATGCCTGGTCCTAGTTGCCCCTCACTGTCTGCATTGTGCACAGAAGCCCAGGAATGCATCTGGAAGTCTGGAACCTGGTCCCTTCTGGAGAAGGCCCCCATAGGAGTTGTCCACACCAGTGGTACACTCTTTCTCATCCATTTCATTACCTATTTCCAGCCATTTGGCATTGCCTTGAGACTCCCTGGAATGAACACATCACTCCGTCTTCTTTCTCTTGCCTCACACTCAGGCACATTTAGATCTTTACAGCATTCCCTCACTCTGTGGCTAAAAGCCAGGAGGTCTCATCATCAGTTCCTTCATATCTGAGCCAGTGCACCAGGTACAGGAGTTGGCAGTGATGCCTTCTCCAATTGATCTTGGAGTTGAGGATCTCTGTGATCTCATACTCTAGTTCTCTGTTGACCTCGACAGGAGGCAGCAAAGGCTGGACACAGTTCAGTATCGTATTTGGAGTTGAAGTTTTTAGCTGTGAAACATGAAAGATAGGATGAACAGAATACATAGAATCTGGTAGTCATAGGGTAAAAGAGACACTGCCTGGATGGGCAATGATTGGGAAAGGTCCAAGGTTCTTCTCTGAAAGCTTCTTGGACAGTGTAAAGATCTAAATGTGCCTGTGTGTAAGCCAAGAGAAAAGTGTGGGGCAATATGTTCATCCCAGGGAGTCTCAAAGACAATTCCAAATGGCTGGAAATGGGTAATAAAAGAACAATAAAGAGTGTACCACTGGTGTGGACAACTCCTATGGGGGCCTTCTCCAAAAGGAACTGGACTCTGGACTTCCAGATGTGTTCCCAGGCTTCTGCACACAATGCAGACAGCAAGAAATGACTAGAACTGGGTGTTCAGGCTTATACCGGGTGTACTAACAATGAGGAAGAGCGGAAAACTGTATTAGATAACTAATGACATGCCTATGTAGTGCTCAACTAACATAAAACAATGTCAAATAGGTAAAAATAGATAAACCAGCACAAAACAAAGTAAACTGGTCACAAGTAAACAAACCCGGACACCAGAATACCAGGAAACATCACCAGGAAGTAATCCCGGCCAGTATAAGCCAACTCCGGCCAGTTTCTGCACAACCCGGTCATGTAGGGGATCAATCCCAGCCAGAAACATACTGGGAAATCATCCAGTCTACCTGGATAATGTCAGGACAACTGGGATAAGACTGAGTGTGTTGCAATAGCATTGGATGCCCTATAAATCAGGAATACAAATGTAGGGAACCACAGTTCTCTACAGCAACAAGCTTCTTCATGGTATCAGCAGAGGAATCTACAAGTCTGAAAGCCATCTCAAAGGAAGCTTTGAAGTCTTTGTGTGTTCCAAAGGAGGGAGGAGCCTTCCTCATTGCTTCTTGGTGAATAACAGTGGCCCAGGCTAGAGTGGAGTCCTTCTTCATGTATGATAAAGCAAAGGGAATTTGCCTGTTGTCGGTGGTATATATTTCCTTGTTGATAAGGAGATAGGTGTCGACAGAGAGTATCCAGGACTCAGCTGTGGAGAAATCTCCATCATAATCTGCAGGAACACCAATCTTAATCTCAGTTGACTTGGAGGACATTTCATCATCAGGATCTTTGTAATCAAAAGGTTCTGTGGAAGGAGAATGATGAGGAGGTGGGGGTTGAGAGTGCAGGACAGGGATGACAGAAGTGGGAGCAGTATAGGTTGATAGTGGTAGAGCAGTAGAGATATTGTGCTTAGGACAGCATACTATTTGGGGAACAGGTGCAGCCCAAAGGTCAGAAGAACTTCCTGGTCCAGATGAAGATTCAGGTTTGTTGACTTTGATAGGTTCAGGCTCAGAGGATTCTCCTCTAGCAGCAGCTCTTCAGAGCAATACTGTAGGTCTAAAATGGCATTGCGACAATGCAGGGTTTCAGGAGGGTAGTTTGGGTTAGACAACCCAGTGACTCATCTTGATGACAACATTTTGACAAGGGGTTCCCTACTCCGGTGGCAGGAGAGGAAAGAGGAAAGCTAGACCTTTTGTTATGGAGCACATCTTTCTGGACTGCTAATAACAGAGGTTTGTTGTGAGGAGGCACTCATGAAGAGGCACAACATCTCACAAGGAATAGAGGCAAATAGAACTATTGAGGTAACAGTTCAGGCAGAAGCAAGTCCAGAGTCAGGAGGTGGATTGTGCAGGTCTAGCTTGGGTTACAAGTGAAGTAGATCTACTACTTATATAGCCCTAGAGTATGCACATGGACAAAGATAAGGGCAGAAGTGGAAAGAGAAAGAAGAGGGAAGAACTACTGTGGATGAGTAATGGGATTATGACAGCATGCAAGAGAATGCTGTTAGGAGAGGGAGTCCAAATGAGGATAACTAAGTGAGGATAGAAATGGTGAAAGAGTAATAAAACTCATCAAGTGAGAAGGAGACAAGAAAGCATAAGTATCTGGCATGGGGATGCAGGTACATGAAGGAAATAGACTTGGAGACAAGGAGAAGACGAGGATGTAAGGAAAGAATTGTAACAATGCTCACCATCCCCTCTACTTGTCCCATCCACTCCCTCACCTGTCTCTCAGGATATTGCTTTACCAATTCACATCATTCCTCATCCATGCACACCCTCTCCTATTGCTCAGCTACCTCCTGTTGCTACCACTCTCCATGTCTCTGCCACTTCCAGAGATCTCCCCACCAATGTCTCAACCATCTCCTCACCTACCAGAGTCATCCCCCTCAATCCCGAGATGGAGGCAAGGCTTTCTCAAGCAGACTTCTCCACTTCACAATGCTATCAGTGCAGACAGCTTGGGCATATCCATATCTACTGCTGAAGTTATCAATGCCCCCCACTGCAATGCCTTCACCCCAGGGTATCCTATCTCTCAATGCCTTCAAAATCATTGTGCTGCTTGCAATAACTGGGGACACATAGTGGAATGCTGCCCCACCTTGCACTGCTCCCTTTGTGGAAGCATTGAACACACCATTGCAAGTTGCCCCTTTACTAATCCGGATATATCTGAGCTCTGACTGGATGAGAAACATATGTATCCCTCTCAATCTTTATTCTACTTTGGGGAAGCAGGCATACAAAGAGGGTAGTGTTATGATTTGTTCCCTTATTCCTCAGTTGTTCCTCATTTCCATCCATGTTCCCTTTCACTACCAATTCCCAAATGGCAAGTACATTTATTTCTTGATTACCTTTGAGTCCCCATTTTCCTATTCTCTTCATACTCTGTGATCTCTTTCTCTTTTGGACAATACCTCCTAACAGCATTCTTTCACATGCTGTTGTGATCCTCATAGCCATCCACAGTAGTTCCATCATCTTCTCTTTCTTTCCATGCCTACTCTTATCTTGGTCTGTGCACATCTCTTTGGACTATATAAGTAGCTAGCCTACTCGCTTGTATTCCCCAAGCTAGACCTGCACAATCCACCTTCTGAACTGGACTTGCTCCTGCCTGAACCTTCACTGTAAAAACAAAAATGTGCTTCAATGTGAAGCATTAGAAAGGTGGTGGGGTGATGTGTTCATCCCAGGTGTTATATCCATGACATCCCATCCATCTCTGCCTCCTCCAGCCTCATCTCTGGCCACCTCTGCCACCCTCAGTCCACCTCTGCTTCCTCCACACTCAGAGCTCCACTCCTTCACTCCTGACCAAGGCTGTGCTTGCACAGGGACTTGGCTATCCTCAGACCTGGATATCTTTCATACATTCCATTTGTATGTCTCTTTGCTTTCTCCATCCCTTCTTGGACCCTTATGGACCCTTGATATTATCTCACTCATTCCCTGACATCCTTGATGTCCCTGTTCACCCTTTAGTATAAAACCCTCTGTACCTCTGTCATGTATCCCTTAGCACGAATATCGATTTAGTCACCTCTCCTGATCCTTGTCATGATCCCCTTCTCCTCCTGTCAGAACTCTGCTTCTTCAAAATATGAGGACATGGATCTGTTCAAGGGTGCAACACATAAGTCCTATGCTGACATCCTTTCCATGTAACTCCACTCTGACACCTCCACTTCAGACTTTGGTCCAACTCTGAGATGAACTTTATTGACCACCCCTCAGTACCTCCAGAACTCCAATTGGACTTGAGTCCAGAGAGACCAGACCTTAACAGTATATTCATGCTGTCATTTGAGCAGGTCTCCACTCCTTTCACCTCCGACCTTATGCTATCATGATCATTCATCATGACCTCAGTATGCTCTTGGGATCCTTGCTGAACCCAACCATGCACCCCCTTCTGGCTTTACACCACTCCTCTGACTTCTCACTGTCCTCTCAACAGCCCCCCTCTTATTCCATACCTCTGAACTCCAAACTCTGACCTGACTCCGCCCCTCTGGTGGGTCACCTCCCATCCCCCCTTCCTCATTGCCAACTTCTCCTCCTATGCCCTCTGGTGAGACCATCCTTGGCTTTCAAGCCATCTCTTTGGGTTCTATCTTTGTTGGTTTTAGGATATAGCTCGCTTGCCATGAGACTCTGTTGAGTGATTGGAACACAAGCAGCACTTTGTCCGACCCTGGCAAGCGAAATGCCAAACCTCCTGTGCCTTCACTCTGGAGCACACTCTGGAATTGCCATGGCCCTCAGACTTATTGCCCCCCCCACTTCCTTGTCATTGCTATTGCATTTGCATGTGCATGCAAGAGGGATGGCCTAGTCCACTCCATCAGCCCCCTCTAGCCTTCGCTGGGCAAGGCAAGACACCCTCAGTAAGAAAGTCAACTTCACAACATTCAACTTCCCTCCACCCTCAACTCTGTTACCTCTAACCTTTCAGACCTCAAGTCCAGAGGTCACTCCATTTTCTCTACTGCCAACTCTGGCAAGTCTGGACAATATGGTATTGGACCCTCTAGAGGTCCTTTTCTTCTTCTCTCTGTTCCATTTCCCCTCTGCTCTATTTCCTTCTGTCATTCCTCCATCTGTTTCCTCTTCTTTCCTTTCTCTGACCCTCCTACCTAAGGACCAAAAGTCCAAAGGTAACTCTGTTTCATGTCCACTGACTCTGGCTTATCTGGTCAGTCTGGACATCTGGGTAAGGAATCCCCTTCGGTTCCTTCCATTTTTTTCCTCTGTTTTCTGCTTCTTCTCGTTTGATTCCTTTTCCTCTGTTTCTTCTGTGCTTTTGGATCCCAAGTCCAATAGCAACTCCATTTCATATCCACTAACTCTGGTCATGTCTGGCCCATTTCAGACATCCAGGGTAAAGGACCCCCTTTTGGTTCTTTCCCTTTTCTTCTTTTCTTTGTCCTCTATGTTTCATTCTGACACTAGGGTACAATGAAAGACTCCTCTTCAAGGAGTGCCATTACCAGTTGACGAACACCCTCTGTTTCCTCTTTATCTGATGATCACAAATCTATAGGTAGCTCTGCCCAAACTCCAGTTTGCTCTGGCAACTCCAGAGCCTTTTCTCCTTGAAGTTCTCTTCTTTTCCCTCTTCATTCTGTATACTTCCACTCTTCATTTTCTTCTTTGTTTTTTCCTCTGAACTGTCTACTCCAGACCACTCTGTTTCTTTTCATTTCACTGGTTCTGTTTTCCAGACCTGGGACCACGTTGCCCTTGTCTGCGCTCTCTTCTAGAGCACCTTGACACAATCCTTCCTTTCTCCTCATACCTCAAGACATTAGATCTAAAGGTAACTCTGTTCCAAGTCTGGTTTGCTCTGGCAACTCCAAACCCCTCTCTCCTTCACCTCTTTCTTCTCTTCTATTTGATTCTCCAGACCTGGGACTTGCATCACCCTTGTCCACACTCTATTCTAGAGCACCCCCAGGTGCATCCACTCTTTTCTTTGTCTGATACTTATGATCTCATGACTTTCCCTCAGGGTCCATTCTGGACCATCTGAACTTCCCTCCAGGTCCACTCTGGACCACTTTGTTTTCACTCCAATTCTGCCTTCCTGTGTCTATTTCTTCCTTTTGCTTCTGACCCTTTTGTGCTGTCAACTCTGGTGGCATCTAGTCCATTCTGGGCTACCCTGTTATCCTTTTTGTTCTTCTCCTTTCCCTCTGTTGGCCCTTCAGGCCTTCACCTTTGTCAACTCCAACAACTCCAACAAACTCTAGTCCACTCTGGACCATTTGTCTCCTTTTCTCTTCCTTCAGGCAATCCACCTCTATGGCCTTCATGCCAAATCTCTTTGGGTTCTCTGACATTTGTTTAGTATAGGACACCATGCACTCACCCAATAAATGATCTGTTGATCATTGGATTTAAAAAGCCACAACTTCGTCTAACATACTCTTACAGATTGAATGCCAAACCTCTGCACTCCAGGACTCCATCTGGAAATATAATCCTGGGAGTTGCACCTCTGGGATTTGCCCAAGGCCTCAGGCCTTCTGTGGTCATTGTCTGTGGACCTCTGACCAGCTTTGTCTGGATTTCTCCCCACATTAAGGACTGACCAATGATTTGTCCCACTTAGCTCTCTACCATCCCTGGCAATTTTTATAGTTCATCATTGTTGTCTCCCTCATTGTCTTCACTTCTAGGCTTTTGACCCTCATGGTCTTGTCCTGCAGACCTCCAACTGGCTTCATTCCAGACATCTTTTCCCACACTTAGGACTGACCAAGATTGTCTTCAGCCTCTGCCAACTCCAGCATCATTTCCTTCTTCAGGACTTCTCAGTTTTCTATCCCATCTGTTCATTTCTGCTTTCTCTGCTTTTTATTCTTCTGTTTCTGTTTACCTGTACACTTGGATTATCTCTGCTTACTCCAATTTACTCTGGAGTTACCTCCAATTACCTCCACTTAACTCCGGAATTACTCCGATAATTTCTGCTTTTGGCATCTCCTTTTCTTTTCCCTCTGTTTTTATTCTTTTTCTGCCTATATACTTTGTAATCAGCATTCTCAGGCTCTTCTCAGACCTCGAGGGCTCAGCCTTAAAGAGGAGGCACCACCCACCACTGCCTCACCCTACCACCTCCATCCTTCAACTCTGGTGCACTCATTGCATACCTCCACACCATCCTGTACCTTGTGGTACACTCCCAAACCTCCACTCACTCTGGCCATTCCAGAGTTATCCCTCCAAAGCCTCCACTTCAACTCCATTTTCACCTCTGATATCCTCTAGGTACACCTCCGTCCAACCTCACCTTGCTACCTTTCCTCTGGCTCCTTGATGGAGTTCTCTATTGGTACCCTCCAGACTCTCTTCTTGGCATACAGGCTTTCTCTCTGCCTGCTAGACCATCCAGTACCCTTGTGGTACACCTCTGTGTGTCCTCTGGCACCCTCTGGAGTTATACTCATTTCATTCATCCACTTATCCATTCCTCCATTCCAATTGCTTTCTCCAGTTTTCAACTAATAGCTTCTTCTTTGCCTTTCAGTCCTTTTCAGTTCTCTCTTTGAGCACTCCAGCACTAGTTGTACTTCTCAGCATTCACCTCTGATACCTCCAGTTGAACTCTAGAACACTCCATTCTACCTTATGAATCTGTTGCTTCTGACCCTTTCAGGGCTCTCCATTCTCCTTCTGTTTCTCTTCTGGACTTTTGCCAACTCTGGTGTTTTCTTTTGTTCTCCATGTAGTTGAGCATTATTCTCTCATCTTCCTTCTGCTTCATTCACCTCCAGTACCCTATGTATAACTCCGGTTTAACTCCGGTTTAACTCCAGATAACTCCACTTTTTCTCTGTTTAATCTTTGTCTCTATCTCCATTCCTGTCTCCCTTCATCTGGACCTCATCTTTCATTTCCTCTGTTTACTCTGTTTACTTGCTCTACTCTCCATTTCTTTTGGTGCACTCCTGTGCCACTCTGTTTTCCTCTGTTTGCTCCAGCCTAACTCTAGAGTAACTCTGGAGTTTTTCTGGTTGACTTCATTTCATTTCTACACTCAGTTTTCTGTCTCCTTCATTCTAGACTTGTTCCATTTCCCTCCACAACTCCAGCCTTACTCCAGTTTTACAATCTTTTGGGTACACTTAGGTACCTTTTATCTTCTTCATTTCCAGGACCATTCAGTACCTGGTGTACACCTCTGTTCTCCAGCCCATTTCAGGCATCTTTGACCCCTTTGTGGGGCTCTCTGACTTCTTCTCCATCTTTACTTTCATTGTGTCTCCATATCTTCTTTTCCATTCTACTCTAGTACTCTTCCTCCGAACTCTGGTGTGCTCTGCATACAACTCTGGCCCTTCTCCAGGGACCTTAGTCCTCCATCCTTCCTAGTGCCATCTGGTACCCCCCGCTCTCTGGCCCACTCCGGGCACCTCCAACCCCCTTCTAGGGCTTTCTCTCTATTTTCTGTTTTCTCTGTATTCATTTTCCTCTGTATACTCCATTCTACTTTCAGTTCCTGTTTTTCAGTCCCTCTGTCTCATCTTTTGTTTTCTCCAATTCTATTCCTCTCTTTGCTTTCTTCTCCAGTGTCCAGCCACCCCTGCATGTCCTCTGCTGCTACTCTGCATGCTCCACCATCTCCAGCATTCATTCCACTCTGCTCATGCACCCTCTGTGCTCTCCGAATCCACCTCGTGCACCATCTGCATCCATCCTCCATCAGGAATCATGCCAAAGGCATGCCTTGACCCCTTTCAAGCTGAGGCTTGGAGCATTCTTCAGAGATAGCATATCATCTGTAGCAGGACTTCAAGTTTCCTAGCTGGTCCAGACATCTCTGAACTCCACATGGCATCCTTTCTCAGACTTGGCCCAGTAAGCTCCTCTGTTATCACCTCCGTTGGTGCATCCTCTCCAAAGAAGCTTGACCACTTCCTCAGATTGGCTCTGCACTGAACCCCTACTTACTGTAGGCCTCAAGGGCTTGGCCTTAAAGGGGAGGCACTGTCATATCCATGACATTCCATCCATCTCTGCCTCCTCTGGCCTCATCTCCAGCCACCTCCACCACCCTCAGTCCACCTCTGCTTTCTCCAAGCTCAGAGCTCTGCTCCTCCACTCTGGATCAAGGCTGTGCTTGCACAGGGACTTGGCTATCCTTGGACCTGGATATCTTTCATACATTCTGTTTGTATGTCTCTTCACTTCCTCCATCTCCTCTTGGTCCCTTATGGACCCTTGATATTATCTCACTCATTCCCTGACATCCTTGATGTCCCTATTCACCCTTTAGTACAAAACCCTCTGTACCTCTGTCATGTATCCCTTAGCACAAATATTGATTTAGTCACCTCTCTTGATCCTCGTCATGATCCCCTCCTTCTCCTATCAGAACTCTGCTCCTCCAAAATACAAGCACACAGACCTATTCAAGGGCACAACACATAAGTCCTGTGCTGACATCCTTTCCATGTAACTCCGCTCCAACATCTCCACTCCAGACTTCAGTCCAACTCCAAGACAAACTTTGTCAACCACCCCTTAGCACCTCCAGACCTCCAATCGAACTTGAGTCCAGAGAGACCAGACCTTAACACCAGGGAGTCTCAAGGCAATAGCAAATAGTTAGAAATGAGAAAGGAATGGACAGTAAAGAGCATACCACCAGTGTGGACAACTCCTATGGGGACCTTCTCCAGAAAAAACCGAATACTGGACTTGTAGATGTGTTTCCAGGCTTTTGCATGCAATGCAGACAGCAAGGGATGACTAGGACCAGGCATTCAGACTTATACCAGGTGTACTAACAAAGAGGAGAGAGGAAAACTCTATTAGGTAACTAATGACATGCCTATGTAGTGCTCAACTAACATAAAACAATGTCAAATACAGTGACTCCTAAAACCACTGCAATGTTTGACTATTTTGTAGTAGTGGAAGTGTAGTAAGTGCAAGCATGGGAATATCACTTAGCTTTGGTTGGACCAAAGATAGAAGATACTCCTGGCTATTTACTGAGATATGTACATTCTAAAATGACAATGCCATTGCAGTGGTTTTGTCACTTTTGATATAAAATATGTGATTGTTGTCAATCAAGAGATATTTGTCAATATTTGGCAATACAAACAAAGGTACACATATAAGTGTTTCATCTGAGTTTGAAAAAGTTCACATGCCTCTTGATTTTCATCAACTATTATCATGCAATCCCTTTCTACCACTCAGAAAAACACCATTCTTACTATGCTCAATTCTGACCACTCCATTCATGCCATTGAATCTGCTACTGGCATTCATAACTCTACCATTGCTAGACTTCACTCCAAGGAGCATTCTGAGCTCCAAAAGTCTACTAGAGGTTGTCTAAGCAAGCTTTCTCCAACCAATACCTGCCATGCTATCCATCTTATCACCACTAGCAAAGCTGAAAATGCTGTTCAAGTCACCAAAACCTTGTCCAACATCATTAATAAGCCTCTGCATCCCAATATGGTTTGTCACCAGCTGAAGCAGGCTGGTATGAAAGCTGTAGTCGAGTCCAAATGCCCTCTTCTTTCTGCCAAATATTGCAAGGCATGTTTGGACTTTGCCTATGCTCATAGAGATTGGACTATGGAGGACTGGAAGAAGGTGGTATGGTCTGATGAAACAAAAATTAATTGCCTAGGGTCAGATAGGTGCAAATGGACTTGGAAAAAGTCAGGAAAAGGGCTTAGTGACAGGCTAGTTTAAGGAACTGTCAAGTTTGGAGGAGGATCTCTTATGATGTGGGGCTGTATGACCTGGTATGGAGTTGGGTTTGCTGCCAAGATTGATGGCAGGATGAATGGGGACCTATACCTTCAAATTTTGAAGGATGAACTCCAGAATTCCTTGGAGTACTATGATCTTGATCCTCCCAACATCATCTTTCAGCAGGACAATGACCCCAAGCACACCTGTAGAAAGGTGAAGGAGTGGCTAGAGAAGCAGGAATTTAGAACCATGGTATGGCCTGCACAGTCTCCTGACTTGAGCCCTATAGAACATACCTGGATTTCTCTCTCAAAAGAAAGCTTGCAGAGTATGAACATCCCCTAAGGGAATGGAGAAGTTTGGGAAAGGGTTCAAGTGGAATGGGAGAAGATATTGGCTGCAGAGTGTCAGGGATTGATTGAAAGCATGCTTAAGAGGATTTAGGCAGTGCTTAAGGCAAAAGGAGGCTATACCAAGTACTGATATATCAGAAATACCTATTCTTTGACAAAAGTGACAAAACTACTGCAATGATATTGTTATTTTGAAATGTCCATATCTCAGCAACCCTTGAACCAAATTATGTAATTTTTTGATCAGCAGATAGCCAGGAGTATCTTCTACCTTTAACCTAACCAAAGCTAAGTGATACTCCCATGCTTGCACTTACTACACTTCCAGTACTGCAAAATAGTCAAACATTGCAGCAGTTTTGGGAGTCACTGTAAATAAAAATAGCAAAACCAGCCCAAAACAACATAAACTGGTCACAAACACACATACCTGGCCATCAGAATACCAATAGACATCACTGGGAAGTGATACTGGCCGGTATAAACCAAGTCCAGCCAGTTGCTGCACAAGCCAATCATGTGGAGGATCAAAACCAGCCAGACACATATCAGGAAACCAGCTGGTCTACTAGTATAGTACTGGCATGACTGGCATAGTGCTGTGTGAGTACCAGCTTGATCCCAATATCATCAGACATCCTATAAACTGAGAATACACATATAGGAAATCAAGGTTCTCCACATTGCCTCTAAGGTTCCTCTTTGTCTTCTCTTTCCTTGAAGGACATTGTACCTTTTCATGAGTGCCTCCCTACAAGGAACCTTTGTTGTCAGCAGTCCAGAAGGACATGCTCCATAACAGGCACAAGGTGAGAGGTGTTGGAGTTCCAATATGCTTGTGTCCTTGATAAGCAAGTTAGCTAACGCTTATATGCTCTCATGGCACTTAGTAGGTTTATTTAACATTATGATACTCTAGAAGCCTAGCCACAAAGGCAAGACTAGTGACATCATAGGTACAAATGACATCATAGCTACATCATAGCCTGGCCCTAAAATGGTCCATGCCCTTAGGCCTGCCCTAAGTACATAGCTAGACACTATAAGTAGTCTAATAGACATGCCCCAAGGACTTCAAGCAAAGTCTCTTGTAGGTTTCCTCTAAAACCTCTTGACTGAGTGCTGGACTCTCAAGCCAGACTCTTAAGACAGACCTTGTCCATTCCTTCATAATGCTCCTAGTGACCCCTCAAGGGTTACCTTTGGCTTTCTAGTCATCGGTACTATGATTCCTATGATCTTAGGGTTTAGGGTCGTTACAAGAGGAACACTAGGAGAGGCTGGCACTCTCTCTAAGGATAGGCCTAGAATGGCACTATCAATTGGACAGACTAAGCTTAGGGTATTCTACATGGAATGGTCCCTACTTATACTACTGGGTATGCACACAGACCAGCTAAGGGTAGGCTGATGGAAGCTATGTGTAGGTAGGCACAAAGATGGGAGACGATAAAGGGGCAATCAAAGGAAGATGGCAACCAGGCAGAGATGAAGGTGGGAAAGGTACCACAGGGGTAAGGCACAGCCTGAAGAAGGTTAAAGCGGAGTCCAAAGGCAAAGACTTAGCTAAGGGGGTTGGCAAGGAAGCAACAAAGGTGGCAAAAGATAAAAAAGTGAAGAAAAAGGGATTTTCATAACACCCCTCCATCACAAAGCAAAAGAATGCTCTTCATCTAAGGTCATTCAACCAAGTCACTATAAGAGATGTATGTACATAATACACCCATCCTTGACCTTTTCTCATTTTCTTCATTTCTCACAGTAACCATCTTAGAGAATGATGAAGA
>JBBPKI010001196.1:0-14086 GCA_038089155.1 Nevesoporus exiguus
GATGTTCCACGGCCCGCCGCGTCAATTTGCTACCGTTACTCTCAGGCCCGAGTAAGCTATTATTAATTTCTCGACCGATGTACTACTGGGCTTCAGTTCGCATTCTTGCCTGGCCCTAGTCCTTGCCATCTCTCAGCACCATAGTTAGTGCCCACGACGCCGTCATTGATAATGTTTACTAGGACTTCAGTGCTTGATCCCACTGTCGAGGATGTGGCAGTGGAGACCAATCGGTCCCCTGGAAAGGAAGAAGTTATCGATTCATATCTTGTCGTTCTAGATCCAGAGGATGATCCGCAGTGCATGTCCACCCTTGGGCGGTGGGTCGCTGTCCTTGTCATCAGCTCGGCTTCTCTTTGTGTCACCTGTGCATCTTCTGCAGTTCGTACTGCCGCACCTTTGCCGTCCGTTGCGTTAATAACTTTACAAGGCTGCCTTCACAGAAGCGGGATCTGCTCAAACTTTCCACGTATCACGCGAAGTGACAACCCTTGCCATCAGTCTGTATGTCTCCGGCCTTGGTGTTGGTCCCCTCTTTGTCGGTCCCTTGTCCGAGGTGTATGGTGCGCAGTCTGTCTCACGCTCAGAAGTTTCCAGCAGACTTAAGTAGTCATGTCAAGGTCGAAATATCATATATCGGACTTCATATATCCTTTTTTTTATCTTCACTTTTCCGGTAGCATTCGCTCCAAATATAGGTGGGCAAGGTTCATCTTTTGCCGTCATAAGCCTGCTCACGAAAGCAAAGGCGTATTTCTCTTCTTCCGGTTGATCACCGGTTTCTGTGGTGCTGCATTCCTAAGTGTCGCCGGGGGTAGTGTCAGTGACATGTTTCCCGACTCCACCGTAGCAAAGTGAGTAATACATCTTTTCTTGATCTACTTGGTCCATCCGTGCTAATTTCTAGTCCAATGGCGGTCTATACATTGTAAGTGCGGCGTGTTTCCCATGACGTTGTACTCAGGGCGAGATAAGGTCACCGTTCATCGGTCCTGTAGTTGGTCCCTTGATCGCAGGGTATGTGTCATGATGTCTGCACCGATGTGTGTTCGCATCTTTCCTGAGGCCCTTTCGCAGATTCATCAATCAAGTGAGCGCACGCATAAATTCTTGCTGTCTGACCTTATTTGGTTACCACACCCCTCAAGAATTTGTATTGGAAATGGACATACTGGATTATGTTGTGCTGGATCTTTGCTGAAAACGTTCTGCTCTTTTTGGTAAAGCATGGAAAAGTACTTCACCCCCGCTATGATTGTTGACCGCATATTTATGCCTTAGTTTGTTCCGGAAACGTATGTCCCCGTCATATTGAAGAAGAAGGCAGCTAGGTAACCATTCAAATATCCGCATATCCGCTATTCACATCATCATAGGCTTCGCAAGGCTAGAGGAGACGACGGTTATTACGCTCCGTTGGATAGGACTCAAGGAAGCCTAGCCCAGTCTGTCATCGTTAGCTGCTATAGGCCATTCCGTATGTTCCGAATGCCGTTATTTTATCGTATTTTGAGCTCACTATGTTGCAGAACTTTTGCTGTCTGATCGGATGGCCCTGTTGTTAGACATATGGCACGTAAATGCCACTCAGTCAATGCTCGCTTGCGCTAATTTTTTGCCAAGGAACGCACTAGTTTTGGGTATCCTCTACCTCGCATTTCAGGCATTTCCCGTGATGTTTGAAGGCGTCCATCATTTCAATGACCAGATGACTGGTCTTACCTTCCTTGGTATAGGGATAGGCATGTTGGCTGCTCTGTGCACACAGCCGCTCTGGAATAGGTAGGTCGTTATCTTCTCAAATGCTGCGGAGACTGCTTACAAAGCCTCAGGCTCTTCGCTCGAGAAGCCATCAAGTATGATGGTAACCCACCACCAGAAGTCCGACTCGTCATGGGCCAAGTCGGCGCCGTCCTTGTCCCAATTAGTAGGTGCCACCACCTCAGCCGTAGGAAGTTCCTGGACGCACTCATGTACCATTCCCAGGTCTCTTCTGGCTCGCATTCACCACGTACCCACAAGTACACTGGATCGCACCCATCATCGCCTCCGTCCCATTTGGCGGAGGTGTCTACTTCGTGTTCACGTCGACGTTTACATATCTAGTGACCGCGTACCGTCCGATCGCAGCCTCTGCCATGGCGAGCAACAGCGCTTTGCGATCCGCCTTTGCGGCCGCGTTCCCCCTGTTCGCGGGCGCGATGTATGATCGGTTGGGGACAGTGGGGGCGACGGCGCTGTTGGCAGGTCTCACGACGATCATGGCACCGTTACCGTGAGTGGGCTCGTTGACGAGCAGACGTGGTTGGCATCTGACTCGGTATGCGCCTATTTTTCTAGTTTCATCTTTTATCGTATCGGCGGACGGTTGAGAATGCAGTCCAAATTCGCCGCGCACTGAGCGCAGGGCGTTCTGGGCGTAAAATCCGAGATCAGTGTGTGGGGGGGGACCACGCAATAGATTCGATACTCGACGGGATTCTTTCTTTCTCGCACTGAGTCTATAGAGGCACATGTATTCGACTTTTCGACTTTTAATGGTGAGCTAACGAAAAAATTTCAAGGTCTAAGTATGTACCCTACGTATAATTGATTGGATAAATGCGGGAGCCTGATTGGAATTTTGAAATGAGCATAATGTACATCTACTAACATTCGCTACCTAGGATAGGAATAACATATCAAGGAGGAAAAAGGGATCAGACGGTCCGAATCAAAAGGTATAAGCTGAGGAAAGGGGGGAAGGATGGACCAACGAGAGGCCATAGAACGTGGTACTGAACAAGGTAGCAAGCACACCCGAGGGCAGACGCGCCCAAAGGGATCCAAGAGACAAAAATGAAATGAAAAATGAAACGAGAAACAACCTAGATGTCATAGCTCTTCATCACTCATAGCATAAAGACTTAAGCTGGCCATGTCGCCGAGGTGCAACTCGTGTTCGGGTCGGAGTTGGAGACTCGACGGGGATCCTGGAATTTCTGTCATAGAAAAACTGGCTATCGTAGGGGATATATTGATGTTCCCGGTTCCAGGGAGCGAGGACGGATGACGGATGGCGTGAGGGTGCGGGTATGGGTATATATGAGCGATAGCGTCCGGTCCATGGGCGTGCTCGTACTCGCTGCTCCCGCTATCACGGTTTCCGTTGCGCAAGCTGGAAGGCTGTCCTGGGATATCTGGAACACTGCGCATCGGCAAGGGCGGAGACGGAGGTGCGGACGATCCGGGGCGATCATGCATGGTTTCCTCATGCATGAGCAATGACATGTTCTGCGGCAAGTTTGGGAACACGGACGACGACGTGCTTGCACGCCGTCGACGAGGGCGTGGTACCGCCACTCCCATGGGAACCGGCGAATTGCCACGGGAAGGCGAAGCTGCGCGTGATGATCGGGGACTTCGGTCCACGGTAGACACCGAAAGCCCATTCGCTGGTACATGTGGGTGAGACCGGTGAACCACCGGTCGACGTGGGACTGCCAACGGCGAAGGCAAAAGCGCTGGCCGATCACGAGGGGACCTGGAAAAGGTCCCTGCAGATGGCACACGCGGTGGTGGCACGAGGCCAGACGCAAGCCGATGGATCTGCACCCGCATCTCGTCCAGCTCGTCCTCAAGTTCACGGATGCGGTCTCGGAGTCGGAGATTTTCCTCCCGAAGAGTCTTGGTCGTTCTCTGTGAATCGGAGAGTGCAGAGAGCAGCGCTTCAGTTTCGAGGTCGTGCCTCTCTTTCAAAACTTGCATCGCAACTTGCTGAGAAGAGGACGTGGCAGATATCGACGTTGGTGCAGTCGACCCCGAAAAGGTTGTACGGGGTGCAGAAAACGTCGGGCTATCCCATGCGGGGCCTCCTTCCGAGGGCGTCGTCACTCCACGAGACATGCTACCGCTGCGGCCCCGAGAGCACGTTGACGCAGCCTCTGAAAACGCCATCCTAGAAGGCACAAAACGCTCCTCTCGTTCAGCGTGAATCCGTAAAGAAGCGTACTTGTTGGGGCCCAATACATGTGCATTTGAACCATCTCTGTCACCATCTAGGAGACCGGCCGCAGCGAATGCCTTGACCGTTCTAGGTCCGAGCCACTCCATAACTGGAGGTCGGTTAGACAGTGAGGACGATGGCCGTATTGACGGAGTGGAGCCCGACGTAGGGGACAGAGGTGCCTCCTCGACACTCATGCTTCGTTTCCGACTGTAGAAGAGGTGTGGACGTCGTCGTTTGTTGACATCCAAGGTATCGCCCATCTCGAGGCTTGGACGGGAGCCTGGGTGGCGCGGGGGGTCTGAGGCAGAACGGGATGACAACTGAGATGATGACACTTTTTCTGTCTGGATCGCGGATGGCAGACGCGAAGGGGACGAACCCGTCATGCGAGAATGTCCCGGGGCGTATGACGATACATGTCGGCCCGTCAAGGCAAAACGGGAACCAGCGAGTCTCCGGGGGGGTATGTCCGTCGATCCACGGGAACTTGCAGGAGAGGGTACTTGGGAGTTCGAGTGGGTCTGCGATGATAATGGTGATGGTGGTTGATGTCTCCTTTTTGATGAACCACGCAATCCTGAGGGAGCTGAGGACCCATCTGAAGAGTCACTGGCACTAGGCGGTGCAGTGGTCACCGAGCGCATGAGACGCGGGAGGGAGGAGGGTGGACCTCGCGTGGGGTTTGCACGGGACATGGAGGCGGCCCGCCTTGTGGGCGACGACTGCATAACAGTGCGAGCCGTCGAGGGAGGGGCAACGGTGCCCAGACGGGGTGTTCGTGGGGAGGTCACATCATCCCCATTTGGTAAGAGGAGCGACGACGTAGAAACGGGTTGGCTGGGGCTTCGCGAATGCGCGCGAGATGGGAGGCGACTAACAGAAGGATTGGGACTTTGAGATTTGTCGTTAATCCTGTTTGGGCTGAGAAGTTCAGCAAGGTCTGGATCCATCGCACCGAAGTCAAGCGCAACTTCAGAATCTTCGTCACTGTGCATCGTATTTACTGCAACAGGGAGTAGGTTAGGATCGTCGGTCCCTTCCTCCACGACGATACCATCAACGCCTTTCAGCCATTCATTGCCGGTGGTGGCGTCCTCGACCTTCAATGCAAGCATCACCTCGGCAGCCAGCCTGGAGGTCGACAAATCAAGAACCGATGCTGCTCTTGAATCAGGGGATGGAATTCGACCCTTGTCGATCTTCTCGAGGTTGAACGGTGACGTAGGCGTGTCATCGTCACCATCTCCGTGCATCGTATCTCCCAGATGAGGTATGTGCCTAGAAATGCCAGAGTTTTCGGCCTCGATGATGGTGGAGAGGTCAGCACCCAACGGCGGGCCAGACGAGGGTAAAGGTAGGACTGCACGGCGATCAGAGAGAGCACCTCAAAATTGGAGAAGGAATACCGTAGTGTTCGTCGCTCGGTTGTGGCGAAGGACTCAAGTCCGAAGGAGACCTGTTGACATCGCGACTTCGCTTGCGGGCCATCATTTCTTCCTCAAAAGTTTCGCTCGGTCTCGCAATAGCGATGACCGGGGTTTGTTCTGTCTCTTGCGGATGCGAGTGAGTAACGGAGTTCTTTTTATCATGTGTTATTCGTCGCAGAGACCCAAAGCTGACAAAGGATGATTTCGGGGTATGGAGGGGACTTGACGGGGGGTTGGACGCCTTAGCAGGTGCGAAAGGGAGCAGGTTACGAATTGAACGAAAAGATGGAATAGAAGAAATGTGGGTCTGCGGCGAAACCACAGTGGAGGCAAGGTTCGGCTGGGTTGTACCTTCTGACGTGCGACGAAGAGACGTTTGAGAGTGTGGAAGCGTAGACGAAACAGAACTGCAAGAAGGGCGAGGCGTGACGACCGGGATGGAGGACTGAGACGTTGAGCGTTGGACGGAGTGTTCGGCCATCTTGAAGGCGAAAGGGCCGACGAAAGCCCGGAATCAGAGGAAGATGAAATGGAGGCTGCTTGAAAGGGGGAGCATGCAGTGGAGAAGGCCAGCTCCACTCGGTTGGACGTTGTCGTGTCGCCTTCCCCCACAGAAACTCGACAACTCGAGAAGAGTCCTCTCTGGAGACAAACTTTCATTGTCCTGTGCCTTTTTTCGTAGCCGATCAATTACGCGACACGTGCCACCGATCCAATCATCGCTCGCCATCGGGCCCGGCGGTCAATATGGGTTCACAGTCTTCAATGCCACTTACGAGGTAACGTTCCTACCTTTCATTCTCGCAGATCAACTTTGCAGCGACCCTGAAGCTTTGAAGCACGTCTGGCACAAATAGTGAATGGGGCAACCAACTTGATACTTAACCAATGCACTGCTGGCAGTTGGGAGCCCGCTGTGGCTAATGGCGGGAACACTACTGGGATCGGGAAAGAACTGGACCACGATCTATGTACTGCTATTTCTATGAGGTGCGCGACATATATGCACGACCTGTGCGCCAATGGCCTTGTACGCACCGCCTGATTAGGACACCGCTGGCTTGAACGAATCCATAATCCTATGGGATACAGCCTTCAAATTATACCAGAATCACCCATAGAAGAGAGCCAGGGACCCGGCACACCACATCACAAAGCATAACCAAGGACCGTATACTCCGATTCCCTGCTGAACTTGCAACGAAAGTCGACACGACAAGGCGACGCATCAAAAGCGCCATGAATATTTTTCTACGGTAGCTGTGGTCTATGTCCAGAGCATGGCATGTACCATAATATGCACCGAATGGAGCAATGATACCAAAGGCAGCACAGACTGCTGCGAGATATGTGTTACCTATCTTTTTAGATCAGTCATTTTTCTAATAACGCTAAGGCATGAAATATTACAAGTGATCGGTGTTCACAGTAGAGCGTGTAGTGTAAACGGCATCCAAACGCAAGAGTTTTACAACGCGATTAGTATTTATCTCGGAACCACGTGGTACTTATGTGGAAGCCCGCCGTGGCTAATGGCGGGAACACTAAGGGATCGGGCGGAATAGAACAGGACCACGATCTCTATGGGCGACTACTCTACATCTATGTCACGTGCGGCGAGATATATAGTGTAGTGCACGTGATGTGTATGCCAATGGGCTTACAGTATGCCTTGTGTCACTAGAGGGAAACATTTGCCTCTCGTATTTTAACTTCATTACTTTACTTCCTTGCATGGGTCTGAGCGATAGCAGAGTCCTTCCTGTTCATTTTTGACGATTCTGGCAACCTTGATGCGTTGCATACTATCTTTCTGATCATCTGCGTGTTTGGTTTCACTGTCGTGTTGTCTCTCTGTTCTGCCCTTCTGCCAATGCTTATTTCAACCATAGATACCTACGCTAGACTTTGCGGCGAGCAGGGCGCCACAGCCGAAGTTGAAGCCGCCGTAAGCAGTAAAGACAGTACCGCAGGCGGAACATTGATACACCTCCCTAGACGGTTTACCGGACTAGTTACTTACGCCGAGGCGCTAAAGGTGTTACTGTTCAATAGACGTCAAATAAATCCTCGGCGGTAACCTCGAAGAACTTATTCGAGGAACATCCCCCACACTGGGGGGATGTTGTCAGGAGATAAGCAGTCGATCGAAACGATTTAAGTCGATCAATATATATGACGTTGCGAAGAAGAGAGCCAAGTTAAGTGTGTAACATTGCCAGCGCCGAGGGTCTGAACAGACGAGCACAGAATAGCTGCTCTGTAGGCGAGCGTACCCAAAGGTGCCTATGAGATCGATCAGTTGAGAGCCAGGTGGCTCGTTAAATACCACTCACGGGTTGGCATACGATATCTGGTACGGTACCATCTGCTGTAGATGTGGGGCCGCAGTGTCCATGTTGACGGTCTCCACATAACAGTTGTCCCTAATCTCCTTGTCGATAGAGGAGTCGGGCATGGAGGATAAACTACTAGAGGAGGGAAGGTCAAACGATGCCACAATCAGGAAATGGGGACTAATCTACTGCACTCTCGAGGCTTCACATTTACAACTAAAGCCCTACGTATCTGTAACTTGTTTTGGTAGAGAGCCCTATGGCACGGGCGCAATGTGAAGACGGTATGTTACTTCAAAGTTCACATGATGCCAACAAGAACACTATCGTCGTAGGACACGAGTCAAGCTCGTCAAAATAAAGAGTTACTTACTCGAGGAAGGTCTGATGCGATTACTTCGCCACGCACCTACCAGATTGGGTGCGGTAGTGCGTACACTGGTACAAACCGCAAATCAGATAGGGCGCATGGTGCGGCATGGGCACTGCGAGCCACTCCGCGCCGTGCCTGTACAGTAAGCATACCAGCGCTGCCAAATATGTACGCGTGAGGGTGACCAAAGTAAGTTCCAAGAGGTGAATAACTTGGGTCCTGTGAGTACAACGTAAATTGTGATGGGTCGCCCATTATGGATCACAAACACAGGTCGAGGTCTGCGCTCGGCCTTGCAATCCGCTGTCAATGATAAGCGTGAGACTGGCAGTGTGGAAAAATGTATTCGTGGGTTGGGCAGAGCTACGCGGTGCTTTCGACGGTCGGCCATACGGCTAGGTACAATCAAGGGAGCCAGGGATGTGGCTAGAGTCCGATTGCAAACCTATGTTTGGCAGTATACGTGTACTCATGGTGCACGCTTATGTTCCACTTCGCGCACCGTCTGGGGGTTTGAGATATACACGCGATCCACGCGATTGGCATATTTCTGGTCAATGAGCATGGGAAGCAGTGGCATGAAGTAGTATAAAAGAAGTAGAAGCTGTGCGAAATGAGTTACTAGCAAGATTCACAGCGGGTAGATGATGACGTACCTCACCAATTATGATCAGTCTGCGCACATGTCGTAGTCCTTGCTGACTCCAGGAAGGTGGAGACGACTATCCACAAAGTACCTGCAGCAACGAAAACGGCGACTCAAAGGGAGTCGAGCCGATGTCGTTAGCTACGAAGAGACCAGTCAGCGCTCAGAACATCATAAGGGGCTGAACTGAACGACCCGAGCCACTAGATGAAGCTGTAGATGCAGCGAAAGTACCCCAGACATCGAGTTCGAGGGGAAGAGAAGGTCGACGAGGCACTTACTAGCGACAAATGGACGTATCGAGGACGTCAGGACGTGACGATCATGACCATATGAAACGAGAGAAAAGCCGAGAACGCATCAGGACACGTCGAAGAAGGCTACGGGCACGAGATTGAGGAGAGGTAACCAGGACAAGCTCGGGGTGAGCCAGACGACCCGGGCAGCAAAGGGGTCACACCTGGCAAGTCAGAGATTCGCAGTCGCATTGACGCAGCGTCATATTTCCTGCCAGCTATGCCGACATTTTTAATCCGCCCCTAGTAGATTCCAACATCTGCAGCTCGCCTGCATAGCCAACTAGGTGGTCATATCGGCCTAATGAGTTCTCACCGTCGAAGCGCTGGCTCCTGCCACTTCTGTAACCTTTCCAGCGGAAGACAGAGTAATATGGAGGGCATAGTTAGTGGCATGCACTGCGAGTCGAAAAAATTGGAACAAAGGACGCTAACTGACAAGGAGGCGAGTCAGCACGGAGAGCGCACCTAGACCATCTGCACCCACTGCACTGATCATAGATGACACACAGAACACGTCAATCCAACACGTCGCCGGGGGACGACTCAAAGCGAAGGCTATAGGAGTCAGTCAGACACGAGGGATAAAACATGCTCACCATTGATAGAATGTATGCGCAAGAAAGGGGAGGCGCGACGGCTGTCGAGAGACAATCTCAGTCGCCGTGCGGTGCAACGGACTGAGGTGTCTAAGTACGACATGTAGGTCTTATATACTGTGCAGAATGTGCTAAAGCAAAAGAAGCAAAACATAGGGTTGCGAGTAGAACAGCTGTTAAGCTCAGGGAAAATCAGGTAAAGTATACGACGCGTGAGGGTGCTGCGCGTGCGCGCCGCTTGCGCACTGGTGACTAGTCGGGCCGGATGAGATCGGGGTGGCAACGCGCTTGCTAATTCCAACAACCATGTCATATGGTCACGTCGAGACCGAAATGCGAAGATGAGCTGGCACACGGCTGACCTGTCTGGTCGGCTGTAAAGTTGTTTGCCGGAACACTTACGTTATTATCTTCTCATTTACTTAAGTCGACTCCAAACGCACGCGAACCCTCGAGTCCAACTCCCACCTGTAACCAGACTACTGCCTGTAAGACCTGATAGCTCTTTATGGCTTCCTTCCTTCGAGCCTATAAGTTAGTTGAAGGTGGTTACTAGCCGTTCTCTGTTTGCTCATAATCATGTTGGTATAGTACAGCACTGATTCAGCGCCCTGTGATCACACAGTCCGCAACCGCGGCTTTTCTGTTTGGTGCAGGTGATATAATCGCGCAGCAAGCTATCGAGCGTCAAGGGAAAGCCCATGATGTACGTTGCTGTCATCACGAGTCAGACGAGGTTGACCTGAGTAACTTGGTAACTTAGTTCATGCGGACAGCTCGACTGGCCTTTTATGGAGGTAATTACCTTTCTCCGTTGCTCTGTATTCTATGACACAGAAATGTTTCATAGGTGCTCTCTTTGGTCCTGCCCTCACGAAATGGTATCAGCTTCTCAATCGTATTAAGTTTGCTAGCCCCACTCGGGGTGTGATATACCGTGTGCGTTTTGCTTGATGTTGTCTCGAATCGTGGAGCTAATTGGTACGGTATAAGGTATGGCTTGACCAAGCTCTGCTAACCCCCGGTACGATCTATTAATAATTATACCGTCACGCGTATTCACTTTCCACAGTTGCCGTAGGGTTTTTCTTTGGCGCGATGAGTATCCTGGAAGGTAAAGGTGTATCTAGTGCGGTTGAACGCATCAGCGAGGCAAGCCATAGTTTTTCTAAATTCCGCCTTTCGCGTATTGCTCACTTTAAGGGTCCTAGAATTACCAGCCGACGCTGGTCCGTAACTGGTAAGGAAAGCGGCCACTATTTGCCTCCCGATTCTATGTCGTTCCAGGGGTGTCTTCATTCCGACGCAGATAATCAACTTTTCGATGGTGCCTCATCATCTCCGCTTTGGAGTTGTTAGCGTTGTGAGCCTGTTTTGGAGTAGGTGACCCAAGAGTTTAGGAATGACTTTCTCACTGTATTGGATAGACACCTATCTCAGCGCTGTGAATGCCCAAACACAGCAGCAAGACAAAGAGAATCGTTCCCATTGATTCCTTTCATCAAGCACCGCAGTTTTGTACATCTCCTAGAGGCTAAAAATACCCCTCTTTCATGTAGCTATACCCTTCATCACATCAAAGAGTATCCTTGTAGAAGCATGCTAGTCATAACTTCTTCAGACTTTGACACCCCCCTGATGCGTAGGACAGCTGTTCTTCATTACATAGTATAACACTTCCAGTAGGGACCTGATTATCCCCTGCGCAAAGCAAAACCCGTTTTCATGGGAGACCACTAAGCTACTCTCCGGATTACTTATTGCTCGTGGTATTTCATCGCTTGGTACTCCACAAACGCCGGAAATACTAATACTTTCGACTTATCTGAGTTCAGCGATCGCATGCATTCGGGGTCCCCAAAACGAACTATCGTCCACTGGCTTGATTGTCTGTTGCTACTGGCATTTCGCATAGTCCTTAGGATTAACCTGCTACTTCGCACTAGTTCAAAACAGCTCACGGTCTGTTGTTTTCGAGTACAACAAAGCCACCACGTGTCTGCACTGATGCGATGCGGAATGACACCAATCCGTTCCGAGGGGGCGGAAGAGTATGTGGGAAAGACGTCCTATCCTGCACAAGTACAAGTTCATCAAACCAGTTGCGGTGGGAGATGAGGAGAGACCCACTTGCCCGCTGTAAATTCCCAAGACGGACTGTACCACACCGCATAATGATTTGACACCGAGTGTTACCGAGTGTGTTTTATTCTTATGCAATCTACGCCACTACTATCGGCGCAGTGCCTCTTTGGCGGCCGGCAATTTGCTAATCCAAAACTGTGAAACATACAGGGGCTCCTTACCAGCATAGCTGAAAGGAGAGAACACGGCTCTATCTGCCGTGATTCGACTCGCTTGTAAACTGGATCTGGATCTGCTCCAGAAGGATCGATGGGACTGTCGTGACAACCATATAAAAATCAGTAAGGTATAGATGGTACGTCGCGGAGACGATATGAAACAGAGCGAAGGATCCATCGCGGCCAGGAGCACATGCCAAACACAATAGCGACCACAACCCGCGGTCTTCAGACTAGGCTGGAGTGGCCCGTCCAAACTTTGGGAGAACGGTTTACATCAGTTCGCCCCCATCACTGGCATAAACAGGTTATAATAATCAGTCTGAGATTATCCCTACGAGTGTAGTCAGCGGTATAGTGAGGGCCGGGACTGTGGCGATGACGAGAAAGGTGGTTGGTCATCACGACGATGCTGACCCTGTGCATGTCCCGATTTCCCGAGCTCTAAATCCACCC
Source organism: Nevesoporus exiguus (assembly GCA_038089155.1). Classification (NCBI taxonomy): domain Eukaryota; kingdom Fungi; phylum Basidiomycota; class Agaricomycetes; order Boletales; family Boletaceae; genus Nevesoporus; species Nevesoporus exiguus. Next base: position 12,425 of record JBBPKI010001196.1, read on the forward strand.
CTCGAGCCCTTCAAGTTCATAGACCTGCACTTCATCATTGCCTCCGACGTCGCGCGCGTCCGAGTTCAATAGCGCTAGTACCAACGTACAGACGCCAACTCGAAAACTGTCCGAAGAGTCCGGATGACACACACGCACACTCCACAGTACACAATGTCCCACATAGCGAGTCATTCACCGCTCACCACTATAAGTCGTCCGCCACCACGCGTTTCACAAACGTACGACCAAAGGGATGCCTTGGACGACATCCCGGGAATTCACTGGGCGCTCCATGAGTTCCTTCACTCCCGCATGCTCGAGTCAGAAGAGTACTGTCATCGCATGGACTCAAACAAGTGCGTCGTTGCAGTGGGTGTCTGAGCCCTGAAAGTCAATTAAGATGCCAGGGAGAGGTTGTACTTTGCAAGTGGTTATGGGCTCATTCAATGCGTCAAGGGTCTTATGTCATTCGAGGACAAGGTGTGCTCTTTTTCTAGCCTTCTGTGGCTAGTGTCAAGTGTATTACGGACAGGATCTACTTTCAGCTATAAATTATACTAGGCATGGCAACTCCATCGCGTCAGCTCACCGTAAGCCCGCGCCATCGCTGGCAGGCCGCATTGCTGGTTATATCGTTCCTGGGATGAGCAATTCGAGTCCTGAATGGATAGCACAAATGACACCGGTTGAGAGACACGCCGAGCTCGTATATGCTGAGAGCTTGTATGAAAAGGTGACCATACTGCGCCCTCTTACCTTGAGAGACATTAACGTGACCGCTGGTAGAGTTTGCTTGGGATCGTGTATTCTGGGGATTGGCTGGCATTCGTGAAGGAAGTGTGAGTACTCACTTCTCTCTTGTGGAAAAATTGCTTAGGGGCCAAAATTATCTGGGCTTTGCAGCTTGAATATGCGTACCACAATATTAATATACCGACAACTTGGGCGATACCTCGAAGCCGCCGACGCTGCGTATTCTGCTACTCATCCGAATGAATCGGATGGCCCACTTGAGGATCCGTCTATCGATGTACATTTTCGTTCCGGCGTGTATCTAGGTGTCGGTTTGTCTCATCTCATATTGTCCTTGATGCCTGGGCGCCTCTTGACGATTGTCGAATTGTTCGGCTATCGAGGCGACCGCAAGGAAGGTCTGAGAATGCTCAATCGAGCGGGTGGTTGGGACTCCCATGGCGAGAGAAGCGCCATCTCTCAAGGTAAGCCACGGAATGCATTGCTTCGGCGCCATCACTGGCTAGGCTCATAAATCGCTCAGAGTCCGAGGGTGTTCGTCGCGCTATTTGCGATATGACCCTACTTATGTTCCATCTTGTGCTGTCGACCTATACCTTCGAAGGTGTCGACGTGATCATGGCACGGAGAATTGTAGAATGGAATTTAGAGAGATACCCCAACGGTGCAGCAGACCTTTCTGTTCGTTGTAAATTTGTTGACATAGATTCTAGGTGTATTTTTCCTTTTTGGCGCTGGTCGCCTTGCGCTTGTGCGCTCGCAGCCTCACCAAGCTCTTGAATACTATGCTCGAGCGGCGCAGGCGCAGACCCAATACCGTAACATGCATCATATCAGCTGGTGGGAGAGTGCTATTGCTAATTTAGCCTTGTGGGACATCGACGCTAGCAAATACTGGTGGGACCGCCTGCGCGGGGAAGCTACGGC
>JBBPKI010001197.1:0-14075 GCA_038089155.1 Nevesoporus exiguus
TTACCACAGCACCCATACTCGCTTACCCCAACAACAGCAGCAAGTTCCGCTTAGAAACTGACGCCTCAGACTTTGCCACTGGCGCGGTTCTCTCCGTAAAACAAGATGACAAGTGGCATCCCGTCACATTCTCCTCTGCTTCGATGACCCCCGAACAGAGAAATTATCCCATAGCAGATAAGGAAATGCTAGCTATTATTCTTGCTCTCAAACAATGGAGGCATTACCTTGAAGGGTGTTAAATCGTCCTGGACTCTCTGGACTCAAGTCCAATCAGAGGTCCAGAGGTGTTGAGGGGTAGTCAACGAAGTTTGTCTCAGAGTTGGACCGAAGTCCGGAGCGGAGATGTTGGAGCGGAGTTGCATGGAAAGGACGTCGGCGCAGGACTTATGTGTCACACCCTTGAACAGGTCCATGTCCTCATATTTTGGAGGATCAGAGTTCTGACAGGAGAAGGAGGGGATCGCAACAAGAATTAGGAGAGTGGGAATTAAGTTGATATTCATGCTAAGGTTACACGACAGAGGTACATAGGTTTTATACTAGAAGAAGAATAGGGACATCAAGGATGTCAGGGAATAGGTGAGATAATATCAAGGGTCCATAAGGGACCAAGAAGGAATGAGGGAAGCGAAGAGGTGTACAAATGAAATGTACAGAATAATAACCAGGTCTGAGGATAGCTGAGTCCCTGTGTGAGCACAGCCTTGGTCTGGAGCAGAGGAGCGGAGCTCCAAGCATGGAGGAAGTAGAGGTGGACTGAGGGTGACAGAGGTGACTGGAGTTGGTCAGAGATGGGGCCGAAGGAGGTGGAGATGGATGGGATGTCATGAATATGACAGTGCCTCCCCTTTAAGGCCGAGCCCTTGAGGCCTACAGTAAGCGGGGATTCAGTGCAGAGCCAATCTGAGGAAGCAGTCAAGCTTCTTTGGAGAGGATGCACCAATGGAGGTGATAACGGAGGGGCTTACTGGGCCAAGTCTGAGAGGGGATGCCACACGGAGTTTGGAGGTGTCCAGACTGGCTAGGAAACTCAAGTCCAGCTGCTGATAATATGCTAGCTCCGAAAAGAAGGCTCCAAGCCTCAGTGTGAGAGGGGTCAAGGTGTGCCTTTGGCATGACTCCTGACAGAGGATGAATATGGATGATGCACGAGGTGGATTTGGAGAGCATGGAGTGTGCACAAGCAGGGTGAAATGGATGCCGGAGATGGCAGAGTGCATGGAGTGGCAGTGGAGAACATGCGGAGGTGGCTGGACACTGGAGGATGAAAGTAGAGAAAAGAAACACAGTCGGAGGGAAAGGAAAACAGAGACTGAAAAATAGAAACTGAAAGTAGGAATGGAGATGGAAAAATGAACAGAGGGAAGACAGAGAGTTGGAGGTGCCCAGAGGGGGCCAGAGAGCGGAGGGCACCAGATAGCACCAGGAAGGACGGAGGATGAAGGTCCAAGGAAAGGACCAGAGTCGTATGGAGTTCGTACTGGAGTTTGGAGTAAGGTAACAGAGTGAAACGGAAAAGGAATGTAGATGTAGATACAGAGATGGAAACTGAAATAGAGATGAAAGAAGTCAAAGAGCCCCGGAAAGGGGTCAAAGATACCCAAAATGGGCCGAAGAAATGGAGGTATGTCAGGTACTGAATGGTCCTGGAAATAGAGAAGATAACGGTACATAAGTGTACCAAAGAGGGTGTAAAACCAGAGTAAGGCTGGAGTTACGGAGAATATGGAACAAGTCCAGGATGAAAGAGATAGAAAACAGAGTTTAGCAATGGAAACGAAGTAAACCAGAAAAATTCCAGAGTTACACTGGAGTTAAGCCAGAGTAATCAGAGGAAAATGGAGGGAAATGGAGGAGCACATCAATGCACCAGAGGAAAACAAAGTGGCACAGGAATGCACCAAAAGAAACAGAGAGCAGAGGAAGTAGGCAGAGTACAGAGAGGAAGTGAAAGATAAGGCCCAGATGAAGGGAGCCAAGAACAGAGATAGAGGTGAAGATTAAACACCGAAAAAATGGAGTTAACCAGAGTTAATCTGGAGTTGTACCAAGGGGTACTGGAGGTGGGTGAAGCAGAAGAAGACAAGATAATGAAACTGGACTACATGGATAATGCAAGAAAATGCCTGAGTTGGCAAAAGTCCAGGAGGGAAACAGGAAGGAGAACGAAGAGACCTGAAGAGGTCAATAGTGACAAAGTGGTCAAGTAGAACGGAGTATTCCGAAGTTAGATCCTGTTACAGAGCATGTCCTTCTGGACAGCAGAGTACAAAAGCTCTTTGCGAGGAGGCACTCACGAAGAGGCACAACGTCTCACAACGAGCAAAGAGGCGAGGGAGAACAGTAGAGGCGACTGTTCTGGCAAGAGGGAACAGTAGAGGCGACTGTTCAGACAGAGACAAGTCCAGATCAGAGGAGGTGGAATTGCACAGGTCTAGCTTAGGTTTTACAAGCTAGACAATGAGGTACTTTATAGTTCTACAAGATGCGCACGGACCATGATGAAGGGCAGGCATAGAAAAGAGAAGAATATGAAGAAACTACTGTGGATTGGTAAAGTGGATCACGACAGCGTGCGAGAGAACGCTGTTAGGAGGTAATGTCCAGAAGAAAGAGACCATTAGGTAAGAACTGAAATGGTGAAGGAAAAGTCGAACTCGTCCAGTGAGAAAGTTACAAGGAATCGTAGGTACCTTGCATGCGGATGCGGATACATGAATGAGATGCGTTTGGAGACAAGAAGGAGACCAGGATGAAGTGAAAATATTGTAACAGTACCCCCTTCGTAGCTTCACAGTGCCGCTGCGTTCCTAAGCTCCAGAGGAATCCTCACCATTGAATACCAGCTGGTTGTCATTAAAGTCCTCAGAAGTAAAGGGGCAGTTTGGGACGGTGTGTCCAACAGCTCCACAAAGGCCACATCGGAGGGATGGGCACGCTTCGGCCATGTGGCCCCAGCGATTGCATGCAGTGCAATGGGAGGTGAGGCAGCGGGAGGCTGGATGTCCCGGGGTGTAGAGGGAACAGTGGGGACACCTATACTGCGGACAGCTCCATCGCAGATGTCCATATCATCTGCAGGTGTAACACCTGTGTCCAGAGGGATCCATGGCGGCAAGATGGGCTTGGACGTCTGTGGGGATGGGGAGGACTCGAGTGGGGGAAGAGAGTATGGTAATACCCGTGGGGAGGTCTCGGACACGGACATTGGATGGTAGAGATAGGCCGGGCGGGGGTGCAGCGGATGGTAAGGAGATGCGAACCGGTAGCGGGTTCTCTGGAGTGGTAGGACGAGTAAGAGGTGGGAATTCCTGGGAGGCGTGCAGGACGTCGTTGTCTAAGTAGTCGTCGAGATCTGTCTCATTTAAAGAGAAGAGGATTGCCTGTGGGAAGTCTCCCAAGGCACCAGGAGGGAAGGTGGAGATTATCCGTCCAAATTGGTGATGATCCATCAGATCTAAGGCACGAAGGCAGAGCTGATCAAGCAGGGCAGCTTGTGCGGCGGCGAAGTTGGGGTTTGGAGATAAAAGTCTCGGAGAATTACTAAACAACCGAAGGGAACAAGTTTGATGGAAGAATAAAATGGCCTCCAAAAGAGGGAGTGAACATCTAAAAAGAGGAACACTTTCAGCGATGGTCAAAAGCTAAGGATGGTCTAAAACGTGGGCATAAATGGCGAGTCGTTGAAAGTCAGGTAAGGTAGCTGGATAAAGTCGTTCCAGGGCCCAGTCGGGGATGTCTCTCCGATGCAAGTGCGGAGGGGAGATGGAAACCTGTGGAGTTTGCACAGCAGCGGACGGGGATCTAGGGACATCAGGGGAGCTACAGTAGGTCGGTGGGGTGGCAACGAAGCAGTGAGTGAAGTGGGTGAAGTGATAGAAGTCATGACTTAGGCGTGATGTGGCGCGGTTGTTGGTGGTATGGAGACAAGGATGATGATGAGTATGGTGATAATAGCTGCGAGGGAAATAGTAGCAAAGATTGCAGCGATGATGAGAATCTGATGAGGGGTGAGCATTATCGCTCAAGAGGAGAGAGAGCTCTTATATTGTCTGAGGAGGATGGGAGCATGACGAAGGTTTCGTTTGGGTTCCCATGTGTTCTCTGACGAGGGATATCCTTTCCATTTGATTAGGTACTGGCGGCGATGAGCAGAACCCCGATGAGAGAGTATAGCCTCAATTTCATATTCTTCTTCTCCATTAACAAGATCCGGTGGCACGGGGATGAAGTTTGGGCCATGCTCCGGCATGGTCCAATAGGAGGATAAGAGAGAGGTGTGGAAAATGTTATGGATGCGCCATGTGGGGGGTAGCTTCAGCTGATACGCCACAGGGGAAAGTACCTTAGTAATCTTGAAGGGTCCTTCCCCTTTTGGAGCAAGCTTCTTTGACGGGTACCTGAGTTTAAGGTTCGTGGCTTCAAGCCAGACCTTATTTCCAACCTTCCATGGTGTGAACTTTGTAGTAAGTCTCTCCTTCATGAGACATTGAGCAGTGGAATGAGCAGCCAGTGCTTCTTCCTGTGCTTCGGCAAGGGTGGTGAGACGTTCTTCTACAGAGGGAACAAAAGTCTTTCCTATCGGGGGATAAGCTCTAGGTTCATACCCCATCATGAGGTAGTATGGCGATTGGTGGGTGGATGAATGTGCTGCGGAGTTGTGAGAGAATTCTGCGGTTGGCAGTAAGGTACTCCAGGTACCAGAGCGTCCTTGGCAAAAGATCCGAAGATAAACTTCAAGCTCCTGATTGGCTCTCTCGGTTTGGCCGTCAGTCTGTGGGTGGTATGCGGAGGAGAGTTTTATATCATATTGGAGGAGTCTAGCTAGCTCCTTAGCGAAGGAGGAGGCGAACTGAGGTCCTCTATCAGAGATGCAGGAGTCGTGAAGTCCAAATCTAGGGAAGATATGCTGGAAAAAGAGTGATGCTACACCAGCAGCGGAGATATTTTTGGTGCAAGGGAGGAGGATTACCCCCTTCGTAAGGCCATGGTTGACCACGACCAAGATGGAGTCAAAGTTGTTAGGGAGAGAGAGATCTGTGATGAGATCCATAGAGATCTGCTGAAAGGGTCGCACAGCGGAGGTAGAGAGAGGTGAAAGAGGTGGTACAGTGGGATGGGTATTCGGCTTGGAAGCTTGGCATACCGTGCATCCCGAAATGAAGCGAGAGATAAAGGAGCGCATGCCAGGCCACCAATAGTCGTGGGAGAGGCGAGCATAAGTGCGAAAAAGGCCTTCATGACCCCCACTAGGAGAGGAGTGAAGGGAAGAGATCAGTTCATGGCGTGCATCAGGGGGAATAAAAAGATGGCCTTTGTAGTAGAGGTGAGGAGCGTCATAATGCCAATCCGCAAGTGAAGAACGAGGAAAAAGGGGAAGGGATTTCTCCATAGCATACAGGACTTCTAAGACAAGCGGATTGGAGGCGGAAGAACTGGCGATTTTGGAAACAAGTGCCAGGTCCAGGGCGGAAATGATTTCGGGGTTGGCGAGGATGGGATGGATGTTATTGGACGAAGTGTCGACGTCGTGACAGCAGGAAAGTGCATCAGCAGGGGTCATAGCAGTGCCGGGGAGCACAGTCCAGAGAAGATGATATTCCTGGAGAAAGAGACTCCAGCGAGCCTGGCGACAGGAGAGTTTCTGGGGGGCTTTCATAAAGGAGAGGTTTTTATGATCTGTGAAAATAGTGACAGGGTGTTCCGTTCCCAAGAGATACTGCCGCCATTCCTTCAAGGTGTCAATAACCGCCAGGAGTTCTCTATCATAAATGTCATAGTTTCGTTCCGCATCATTAAGAGTGTGAGAGTAGTAGGCACACGGATGGGAATCGCCATTAGTATCCTTCTGCATAAGGACAGTGCCAACAGCGATGAGAGATGCATCTGTCATGAGGAAGAAGGGTTTAGTGGTGTTGGGAAGAATGAGGACGGGGTTGAGGAGAAGATTTCTTTTAGGCAGAGAAATGTGGTTTGCTGGTCATCATGCCAGATCCATGGTTGGGTATTCTTGGTAAGGAGGTTTAGTGGGGCAGCTATGTCGGCGAAGTTGGGTATAAATTTTCGGTAGAAATTGCAAAATCCTAGGAATGAGCGAACGGCTTTAACAGTAGATGGAGGTTGCCACTTGGCGATGGCGGAGAGTTTGACGGGGTCCATTCGTACTTGTCCATTTCCAACGATGATCCCTAAATACTCAATCTCCGGAGCATCAAAGGTGCACTTTGAGAGTTTGAGCGTTAGCCCATGCTCTCGGAGACGTGCTAAAACTCTACGAGTACGATCAATGTGATCAGGGAGAGTAGAGGAATGTACTCCAAGATCATCCATGAAGATCTCTAACCATCCTTCTGGGGTTATGTCGCGAAAAACCCAATTCATGAACGCTTGAAAAGTGGGTGGTGAGTTGCATTGCCCAAAGAACATAACAGTGGGTTCATATAATCCAAGCGGAGTGATAAACGCAGCTTTCCACTGATCTTCCTCACGGATGCGGATGTTGTTGTATCCCCAACGAATGTTGAACTTTGAAAAGTACTTTGAGTGCTTCATTCGGTCGATGAGGTCGGAGACGAGGGAAAGTGGGTAGGCGTTTTTGACAGTATGCTCATTCAAGTACCTGTAATCTTGACAAGGGTGAAGCGATCCATCTTTTTTTGGAACAAAAAAAAGGGGAGAAGCTTGGGGAGATTTGGATTCAACAATTCGTCCAGTGCGAAGATGTTCTTCGATGAAGGCCCTGCAGGCTTCCATCTCAGCTGGATTTAGGGTATAGGCTTTGGCTCATTTAGGGACGAAGGAGTCTTTAAGCTCAATGACGTGGTCGTAAAGGCGGTGGGGAGGGAGGATGTCGTGGTTCTTTTCTTCAAAGACATCCGAGAAGTCAGCGTATGACTTGGGGAGAGAGACTTCCTTTTTGACATCTTTCTGGGCGATTTCAGTGGCAATAGTGGTTTTGCATATAGTTTCAGCGTTTAGCCAAGCATTCCTTTCTACTAGTCCTAGCTCGATATTCCTATTATCATCTAGTCCTAACCATCGGAGGAGATACCGTTCAGAGGTGTCATCATTCATGGGGAGGGGTTCCGTTGGGAAGGAAAGCGTCCTATTCTTCCAATCTATGGTAGGGTTGCGATCAGCAAGCCAGTTCATTCCAAGAATGATTTGGGGTCTCCCAAGACTGATGATCATGAAGCGAAGGGTTTCTGTTCGTTCAGGGAAAGTAACGGTGGCATTGGAGAAGAAGCAGATTGTTCCTTCCTGATTGGAAGTTCCATCTACGTTTAGTGCTTGGATGGATTCGGAAAGGGGATGGAAAGGAAGGCCAAGTCTTTTGGCCAGTCGGTGGTCAATGAAAGTTCCAGTGGCTCCGCAATCAATGAGCGCAGTGGTGTCGACAGTTTTCGTTCCATGAGAGAGTTTGATTCGGATACGAATTGATTTCTCAGACTCGGATGATAGGGTTACATGGGCGATATTATAGAGAGGTAGTGTCAACTCATCTCTCCTTTTCAAAAATCCTCAGTTACTTCAGTGATAGAGGTGATGGATTCCTGGACAGGTTCAAAGCTCTGCTTCAGTTCCTGGAGAATCTGTTGGGAAGTCTTTCCTCCGGCTGTGAGGGAGTTGATATATTGCGTCAAGTCATTGTTGGGCTGTGTCTGCACAGCGCGAATTCTGTTGGGGTTGCGAGGGGGGCGAGGCGGGGCAGAGGTCAATTGATTGGGATGGTTCCTAGTGGAACAGCCACTTTGCTTACAAATAAAGCATAGCTTGTTGTCCAAGCACCTCTTTCGTTCATCAGGGGACAGATTCAAGGCATCGATGTCCATGGCATTAGGGTCTCTGGTAGGGGTGCGAGGAGCGAATGATCTTTGGGGAAAAGTGCGGGTAGGAGCGGTCCTGGTGGTGGAAGTGGTAACTCTGGGAGCCATGCGAATTCTGTTAGCTTCGAACTGCTCAACCTTAGAGTACCAGTCCGAAATCTTCTTCGGCATAGTTTCTAATCCAGCCATCCTGGCGTGATGGTATTGATGCAGGCCTTGTTCAAAACGGCTGATGAGGGCGAGGTCGTTAGTAAGGGCAGCAGTGGTGGATAGGATTCGAAATTCAGAGACGTATTTGTGCAGATCAGAGATGGAATTCTGTTGCAACGTGACCAGTTTCTTCATGGCATCTGCAGAAGAATCTACGAGTTTGAAAGCTACCTGGAAGGCAGCCTTAAAGTCTTTATACGTTCCAAAGGAAGGAGGAGACTTATTCATAGCCTCCTGGCAGATGACAGTGGCCCAGGCAAGGGCGGAATCCTTCTTCATACATATATGAGAGTGCAAATGCGATCTGGCGGTCGTCGGAGGTGTAGATTTCTTTGTTGATTAGCAGGTAGGTGTCCACTAAGAGAATCCAAGACTCAGCGGAGGAGGAATCTCCATCATAGTCGGCAGGGATGCCAATCTTGATTTCTGTGGGCTTGGAGGACATGTCTTCGTCAGAGTCTTCGTTATCAGAAGGGTTCGGGGAAGGAGGACGACGGGGTGGTTGCGAGTGGATCGGCTGGATAGGTGCGACAGGTGTTGGGGCGGTATAGGCTGAAAGCGGGAGAGCAGCAGACGTGTTGTGCTCAGGACGACGTACTATTTGCGGGATAGATGCAGCCCAGGGATCAGAAGAACTTCCCGGTCCAATGGCAGACTCCGGTTCTTCGACTTCAATGGGTTCAGGTTCAGAGGGCTCTCCTCTAGCAATAGACCTGCGGATGGCTTGATCAAGTAGAGCGTTTCGACGACGCGGTACTTCTGGTGGGTAGTTTGGGTTAGGCGACCCAGTAATTCTTCTGGATGGCAACGACGTTTTGACAAGGGGTTCCCTACTCCAATGGCAGGAGGGGAAAAGGGAAAGCTAAACCTTTTGTTACAGAGCACGTCCTTCTGGACTGCAGACGACAAGAGCTCTTTGCGAGGAGGCACTCACGAAGAGGCACAACGTCTCACAACGAGCAAAGAGGCAAAAGAGAACAGTTGAGGCGACTGTTCAGGCAAGGACAAGTCCAGATCAGAGGAGGTGAGATTGCGCAGGTTTAGCTTGAGTTTTACAGGTGAAGTAGCTAGCTACTTATAGTCCAAGGAGATGCGCACGGACCAAGAGTTAGGGTAGGCATAGAAAGAAATAGAAGGTGATGGAATAAAGAAGAACAAGAGAGAACTACTGCAGATGAGTATGTGGATCATGACAGCATGTGAGAGAATGCTGTTAGGAGGTAATGTCCATAAGAAGGAGACTATTAGGTAAGAACTGAGACGGTGAAGGAAAAGTCAAACTCGTCCAGCGAGAAGGTTACAAGAAATTGTAGGTACCTTGCATGCGGATGTGGATACATGAATGATATGTGTTCAGAGACAAGAAGGAGACCAGGATGAAGTGAAAATATTGTAACAATGCCCATCTGCCATGAATCAAAATTGTCTTTATTGCCATCAAACTTTCCAGGATCTGGTACCATTTCTACTTTTTTTGATATCTTTATTTCTGTATTGTCTGCTCTGCTCTTCCCTTTCTCCCTTTTAAGCTCTGCGAGCTCTTCTTGCAGTGCCAGCAGTTGTTCAGCCAACATCTTGACATAGTCTGCGGACGGTTAACTGATTTGGGTGGTTCCTGGTGGAACAGCCACTCTGCTTACAGATGAAGCACAGCTTGTTATCCAGACATCACTTTCGTTCATCTGGGGATAGATTTAGGTTGTCAATATCCATAGTATTTGGATCTCTGGTGAGAGTGGTGTGAGGAGCAAAAGATCTCTGGGGAAAGATGCAAGCTGGAATGGTTCTAGTAGTGGTGGTGACTCTGGGAGCCATTTGAATCTAATTGGCTTCAAACTGCTCAACCTTAGAGTACCAGTCAGAGATCTTTTTTGGCATGGTTTCTAATCTAGCCATTCTGGAGTGGTGGTACTGGTGGAGGCCTTGTTCAAACAGGGCAATGAGAGCAAGGTTGTTGGTGAGGGCAGCTGTGGTAGATAGAATGTGGAATTTGGATACATATTTATGCAGGTCAAAGACAGTGTTTTGTCACAGAGTGACAAGTTTCTTCATGGTGTCAGCAGAGGAGTCTACCAGTTTGAAGGCTATCTGAAAGGCTGCCTTGAAGTCCTTGTACAATCCAAAAGAAAGAGGAGACTTGTTTGTGGCTTCTTGGCAAATAGCTGTGGTCCAAGCTAGGGCAAAGTCTTTCTTCATATATGACAGGGCAAAGGCAATCTGTCTATTGTTGGTGGTGTAGATTTCTTTGTTGATAAGGAGGTAGGTGTTGACAGAGAGTATCCAAGACTCAGCTGTGGAGGCATCTCCATCATAATCAGCAGGGACACTGATCTTGATCTCAGTGGGTTTGGAAGACATTTCTTTGTCAGAGTCTTTGTTGTCAGAGGGGTCTGTGGAAGGAGAGCAATGAGGTGGTAGAGGTTGGACATCTTGGACAGGGATGACAGGTGTTGGAGCAGTATAGGCTGAAATCGATAGGACAGTGGAGATATTATGCTCAGGACAATATACTTGTTGGATTAGAGGTATGGCCCAGGAGTCAGAAGAACTTCCTGGTCTGATGGCAGGTTCTGGTTCTTCAACTTCAATAGGGTCAGGCTCAGAGGACTCTCCTCTAGCAGCAGCTCAGCAGAGCAATAGTTCTAATAAGGCATTCTGACGATGCAGAGTTTCAGAAGGATAGTTTTGGTAGGACAACCTAGCAATTCTTCTTGGCGATGACATAATGACGAGGGGTTCTCTACTCCTCCAACAGAAGGGGAAAAGAGAAAGCTAGACCTTTTGTTATGGAGCACATCCCTCTGAACTGCTAGTGACAAAGATTCTTTGTGAGGAGGCACTCACAAAGAGGCACAATGTCTCACAAGGAATAGAGGCAAAGAAGAACTGTTGAGATGATAGTTCAGACAGGAGCAAGTCCAGATAAGAGGAAGTGGAATTGCACAGGTCTAGCTTGAGTTACAAGCAAAGTAGATCTACTACTTATATAGTCCAAAGATGTGTGCATGGACCAAGATGAAGGGCAAGCATAGAAAGAGATGGAAGGTGATAGAAAATAGAGGAATAACTGCAAGAGGCTATGAGGATCATGACAATGTGTGAGAGAACATTGTTAGGAGGGAATGTTCAGAAAAGGATAGCTAAGTAAAAATGGAGATGGTGAAGGTGTAGTCTAACTTGTCAAGGGAGAAAGTAACTAGGAAGCATAAGTACTTGGCATGGGGATGTGGATACATGAACAGAATGGTTTCTGAGATAAGGAGACCAGGATATAAGGATAAAATTGTAACACATCCCCAATCCAGCAGACCCCCACTGTCAACTCTACCTCACTGCCACAAGCACCATGCACCACACTGGATATACCATCAGTTGTACTAAGCTGGTTGCCACCAGACACTGCATAGGGCACCCTTGAAACAACCCAAGACATCTTGGAGATTGAGCTGGCCATACTAGCAATTGACCCAGTTGCATCAGAAGACATGCCAAAGTTGGTTGGAGCAGATCTAGAGTGGTGGGACAATGATATAGAGGCCATAGACCTGGACATTACCAATATTGAGCTGGAGGTCAGGAAGGCTGATGGAAATATATCAGATGTTGAGCTGGCTGCACTAGCCATCATGCTGAATGAGCTCAAGGATGTACTGGACATAGCCAGAAGCATACCAGACCCCTTGGAAGACCTGCTAGCTATTGCACTGGACATCCTGGAAGAGGAAATCCATGAAAGCAATCAGGAAAACCAGGTAATTGGTCCAGAGGTAGGCCAAATTGAGCTGGAAGCAGAGGAAATCAGGCTGGAGGTACATAGTATTGATCAGGGAACAGTGGACATTGCACCAGAGCCACCAGACATGGAGCTAGATAGACTGGAGATATAGTGCCAGGTGGATGGAAAAGTGAGCTGGACACTTGGAGGACTGAGCCAGACATTAACACAGGTGGTATGCTGCAAATTTTAACCTTTTTGCATTCACATTTGCAGCCATCCATCCCTCATACCATCCATGACACCCTGGTTCCACTTTATACTAACCCTGCACACTTTGAATGTTTCACATCCACCCCCTTTAATTTTTCATTCCTTATGATGATTCTAATGCCCAGGAGGGCATCATTTCAAGCCCCTGGGGGGATGGACCACATTGACCATGGGTCAAGCCAGTTTTCCATCTAGCAGAGGTAGTTGTCATCCAGATGTCTGCTGGACCACTTTTCAACAAATTAAATATATTTTTGCTTCACTTGGTCCAGGATTTTGCCAAAATGGCTCTGATTTTTCATTCCTGGACTCTGCTTTTTCACCTGATTTCATGCATACAGATATTTGAGGCTGCTTTTCTAGTATTTGATTTCATTCCATCCATTCTTTCTCATTTTATAGTGTTCTGGAGGATATAGAAGCTGAAAGACACATGAAGAAGGCAAGCCAGGTGGTATCCTGCCTCTGAAGGAACTTCAGAAGGTATAGATGCTGATAGAAGTCCAATGAAGACAGATCAAGTGGTATCTCACATCTATAGTTGGTTTCTTTCATTCTCTTCATCTGCTTTCTTTATTTTTCATAGACCATTCATTCCTACTCCCAAACAACACCTGGTCACAACCACTGCCTCATCCAGCCCACTCTGGACAAACTCCACCCAACTCCAGATGCCCTTTAGAGTCATCTCTGCAGAGGATCATCTACCCCATCCATAGTAGATATTGGGACCCTCATTTTGCACACCAAAGCCACTCCCCTTATCCAGTTGAAGTCCAGCCCACTCCAGACAAACTCTGCATGACTCTGGACACTCACTGGAGTTGTTTCTGTCCATTATACCATGCACTGGACATATTGCATCACTGGATCAGAGGCATTGCATGCCCAGATGCTCACACTATTCAATACCAATATTGCCACATCACCAGATCTACAGTGACCTCAAAAACCCTTTCCATGTTGGCTTGGATGGTGGTGTGCTTCACACACCACCAAACAGCATGGGAATTACAATTAGCTTTGTGGAGTTATAAATAGTACACACTCTTGGCTATAGAATTGCCCCCTGAGTCATGTGATTTGGTTTACATGCATTGGAGATATGATTGATTGAAAACAGTAACATCATGGAAAGGGTTTTTGCACTTTTGAATCAAATAGGATATTTCAACACTTTAGTACTTGGTATAGCCTCCTTTTGCTTTAATCACTGCCTGAACCATTCTAGGCATGCTCTCAATCAGTTTCCTACATTCCTCAACTGGTATTCTATCCCACTCCACTTGAACTCTTTTCCACAATTCATGAATTCCATTAGAAGGGTTTTCATGCTCTGCAAGTCTTCTTTTCAGCCAACCCCAGAGATATTCAATGGAATTCAGGTTAGGGAACTGTGCAGGCAAAAACATAGTCTTGAATTCTTGCTCCTCTAGCCACTCCTTGACCTTTTTGCAGGTATGCTTGGGGTTATTGTCTTGTTGAAAGATGGTCTCAGGAGGAAAAAGATTATAATACTCCATGGTTTGCTGGAGTTCATTCTTCAAAATCTAAAGGTAGAGGTCCCCATCCATCCTTCCATCAATCTTAGTGGCAAATCCAACCCCATTCCATGTCATACAGCCCCACATCATCAGAGAACTCCCCCAAACTTGAAGGTTCCATCCACCAGCCTATCACTGAGTCCCTCACCTGCCCTTTTCCAAGCCCATTTGCATCCATCTGATCCTAGGCAATTGATTTTGGTCTCATCGGACGATCTTACCTTCTTCCAATCCTCTACAGTCCAATCTTTATGGGCATAAGCAAAATCCAAGGAAGCCTTGCAATGCCTAGCAGAAAAAAAGAGGATATTCAGACTTGACCATAGCTTTTGTACCAGCTTTCTTCAAATGAAGGTGAACTGTACTGGCAGAAAGAGGTTGGTTGATGATGTTGGTAAGAGATTTGGTGACTTGGACAGTATTTTCAGCCTTTCCAAAGATAATCAGATGTTGAGCATGTTGAATATTGGTAGGGCAAAGCTTGGGAGGGCAACCTTCTAAAGC
>JBBPKI010001198.1:0-14073 GCA_038089155.1 Nevesoporus exiguus
AAGTGTGGGAACTTTTTTAAACTCAGATTTGCCAATTATATATGTCTGTTTGTATATATCAACAAACAATAACAGTTATAGTATGATTTGAGTGAGATTCTAGTCATCAATTCAAAAGTGCAAAAACTCTTTCCATGACATTAGTGTTTTGAATCAATCATATCTCCATATTGTGTGAACTAAATCACATGACCCAGGGGGAAATTTCATAGCCAGGAGTATATACTATTTATAACTCCACCAAAGCAAATTGTAATTCCCATGCTGTTTGGTGGTGTGCAAAGCACACCACCATTCAGGCCAACATGGAAAGAGTTTTTGAGGTCACTGTAGATCCCTCTGGAAGATACCACTTCTGGAACAGAGATTTAGCACAAACAAGAGCAAGCACCCCCAACGAGAGAGTACTCTCAGAAGACATTGATCCAATTGGATGACATCAGTCCACCCCTTATAGAGAAATACAAAGAGAGGAAGAACCCTGATTCATTCATTACGACCCCAGAGATGACAACGAATATCTCTACAGAACCCCTATGCCAGAACCTCTGGTAAACATCTTTGAACACCACAACTTACTTCCCTACCTACTAGAAAGGATAAAGGACAATGAACCCTTCAACAGGCTTCTCCTAGAAGCACACAAGATTCCCAAAGATCAAGCACAAGCTTTTCAGATCAGGGTTCTACAAGTACAACTCCATCCCAATCTTCGACCATGTGTCCACAAGAGATAGAACTTCTTGAAGAATTATGGGAAGGACTAATAGTATTACAAAACCTAAGAACTCCCTCTCTCTCTCCCACCCCTGAACTGGAAGTAACCCCAGTTCCAGAAGAAAACCATCATGTCGCGGCACCCTTACAGGAACCTGCTCCCCCTCGTCGATTCAGAGACCAACAACTCATCCAACAACCCCTTAGGAGACCAGCCATCCTCCCCAGACCGGATCTTCCAATCACTGCCTGCATCCGCTCCCATGACAGAAATGTCTGCAGAATACATCAAAATGCTGGCAGACCAGCTTCTAGCCCTGCAAGAAGAGCTCTCCAAGCTTAAAAAGGATAAGGGAAAAAAAAGAGCGGATACCATGGAGGTGAAGGTTTCCAAAAAGGTAGAAATGGTGCCAGATCCTGGAAAGTTCAATGGCAATAAAGATAATTTTGAGTCATGGCAAATGAGCATGGCCTTGTATATTAAGGAGAATCCAGAGTCATTCATCACAGACGACCAAATCACAATCACTACTCTGACCAGAATTGGAGTAAAAACAGAAGAAAAGGACAAGTTTGGAGCAGCTCAGTGGGCTAGGCAACAGCTCCACCACTTCATGAAAACCGATAACTGGCCTACACAAGAAACACTAGGAAAGCTACTCATATCATGCTTCAAATCAATAAACAAAGAAGATGAAGCAAGAAATAAGCTAGAATGGTGTAAGCAGATGAACGGAGAATCCACCCAATCATTTACCACACAATGGTTGGGTTACTATTACGACACTGGAGGAGAACCTGCCAAGGTGGATTCCCAAGGAGTAAGGCTCTTTGAAAAGGCCCTAGAAGAGAACCTTGCAAAAAAGATATACAAAAACGGAGAGAGGAAAACCTGCATACAGGACTATGTGGAAAAAGCGAAAGAAGTCAGAGCGAGACTTGAATCTTTCAAGCTCAGAAAAACAGAGAAGGTCATACAACGACCTTATCAAAGTAATTCCACACAAGAAGGACAAGCCTGAACCTATGGTGGAAGAGGGCAGCCAATGGACATCAGGGCAATACAAGCCCAAAATTCGAAATGCTACAACTGTTCAAATGAAGGGCATGTAGCGAGGGACTGTCCTAATCCAAAAAAGGAGTGTCCCAAATATAAGTTCCTTGGAGGAGGACATAAACTCAATTGCCAAAAAAGGGCACAAGGGCCTCAACAAAGGCCACAAATAAGGGAAATGACGAAGAAGGAAGATGTTGGCAACCTACACCCATTAAGGCTTTGGCTACCACTCAAGAGACTTGCTAGAGATCAAGAGGATGATGTGGGGGAATCAACCAGGACTTGACTGAAGTCCAGTTGTCATTTGGATTCAAAATATATACTACTACAGGTGTTTAGGGCAGGTCTTGGAATACTGACTAATGTACTATGTCATTAATGATGTCATAGGTCTAGGCTATCAGTAATTAAGCAAGCATGGGAGATAAGAGTCTAGAGCGAGCGGAGATTAATAAAGTGAGTGTGATGAAAGTGAAAGGGAATGATCTAGACTTGATCATGTGATAGTTCCCACAGTCACATGATAGTGGTCATGTGACTTGATAAGATAAGATAAGGTGTGGAATCATAACAGAAGATGAAAAGAAGGAAGAAGAACCCAAAGAAGCAAAGGTCATAAAAGAAGTGGACTTTGAGCAGATGAAAGCATATTTCTTCAATCTCCACAATATGGAGATGAAGAAGCAGGGAAAAGGCTACAGCAACTGAGGAATCTGGGACCTCAGAAGCTGCTATTAAATACCAAAAACAGTTTTTCTTCTCTATCCCCTTATGTACAATATGGACAAGACTTCAATAATGACTCAGATTCCTCTTCCACCTGTTATTTTTCAGACTCCAAACCAACTTCGCCTATCTATAGAGTACATCTACCCTCAACTGAGACCAGGTCTCCAGACAAGGAGCTTGCTGCATGGGAATGCAGGCTTAATTTGGTCAAAGAAAAACAAAAAAATATTTATGAGAATAGTTTCCCAGAATGAATCCTCCTAAGGAACACCAAGGTGCAATACAAGATCCTTATGGATATCTCAATCACACACCCCACTACCAAGCACAAGAAGCACCAGTGCAAGGCCCTGCTAGATAGTGGTGCAAACGGAATCTTTGTAGACAAAAAGTGGGCTGAAGAAGTAAAACTTCCACTTTAGAAGATGGAAAGAGAAATCCCTGTCTTCAATGTGGATGGAACCAAGAATTCCATGGGAGCTGTTATGCACCAAGTGGAAGTAATTTTAGACTACCAAGGTCATTGCAAACACCTAGTCACAGAAGTTACCAACCTAGGCAAAAACCCTATGATCCTCAGATATACATGGTTGGCCAAACATAACCCAACTATAGATTGGACAAAAGGGGAAGTCAAGATGGCAAGATGCCCAAGGTCCTGCTATATGCTTTTGGACCGAGGTACTCAACTAGCAAAAGAGGAAGAAGACAAACTAAAACACACTTCAACTGTGCATAGGTTCATCAAAAGCCTCGAAGTACCAAGGAAGAAGGAACCTACACTTGAAGAAATGGTTCCAAAAGAATACCATCGCTTCCTCAATGTGTTCAGCAAAAAGGAATCCAAACAGTTACCACTGAGGAAACTGTGGGATCATGAGATAAAGCTAATGCCCTGTTCACTTTGCTACACTTCACATTAACCGAAGCCAGTGGCTTCGGTTAAACTCAGGTGAGTTCCAATCACATGTCACATTAGTGCCTGAATGGAGTATGCCGGGAAGTAACACTGAGAGGTATGCTATGTGATGATTTTCCCACCCTCTTAGTGCCACATATCCCCCATGTCATGTTCATCGTCGTCCAATTCATCAATCCGTTTGCTGCGCTCCATGGGGGTCATCAGTCCCCTTGCACTTGATACTGCAATGAAGCCCAAGAAGAGCCGCAAGAAGGCTGCCCACTGGACCGAAGTGCAGGAAGAGACGCTTCTAGACTTTCTGCATGATCGCTTCTCAAGTTTCTTGGATGGTAACTTCAAGAAGACGGTATACACAGCTGCTGCCGCCCACATGCAGGAGAAGTTCCCTATCCTTAACAACCAAGGGGGGGAGAAAACTGCCGATTCGTGTGAGCGCAAATTCAAGGCGGTAAGTAGTATTAAAATGTATTGCGCTGTTGTTGCTGATAGGATCCCACCCTAGCTTAAAGCTGCTCATGGTGCTGTTACCGCACTTATTCACAAATCTGGTCTTAGCTATGATGAAAAGCAGAATGGCACTGGAGTTACGCCCGAGAAAGAAGATGTCTGGAGGAAATTCCTCAAGGTACGGTATTTTTTTCTGTTGTTGATACGTGTACAAACTGACATTCACGTAGAAGCATCCCGCCGCAAAGCCATATAGAAATCAACCATTCCGCCTGTACAACAAAGTCATGCCCTTCTTCCCCAGACCAGCCACCCCACTCATGTACTTGTTCCTCCCCTCTAGCGGTACTACCATAAGCTCATTGGCGAGCAGTGTCACAAATCCATGCCCCTCCTCTAGTGCTATTCCCCCTCTGCTCACCAGTTTCGCCAACCTCCAGCTCCTTCCTAATTCAGAGAACACATCTCCAAGTCAGCTGGAAGTATTCACCGCCATCAATAGCTCTGCAGCATCAAGCACTGATCCGAATACAATTCTACCATCCACTCCATCGTCATACTTTTCGCCAGGTCATCCAGAACCAGAGCGCCCGCCATCATCGAGCATATCCTCGGTGGTGCTAACAAGTGTCAGCCACAGAAAGTGCAAGGCACGCTCAACGTTTGGGTCGACTACTGACTCAAGCCATGGAAAGCGCAAGTCTGACTCGGTAGTTGATCCAACTGCTCATTTAGAAGATCGTTCAACAAAGTGCAGTCGTCCGTCATCTTCTATCGCACAGGTGCACCAGGCTTCGAGTGAGGGCTTCAAGGAGGTTGCAGCGGCAGTCAGGGATCTTTTGCGCATAGTGGTGCAACCTATCAATGAAGTTGGCAAGGCCGTCACCCTCCTGAACGACCCTGAGAATACATCCGGTCTCAGCAAGGACAGCATTTTGAACTTGATTGACTTCTTTGCTAACCCGTCGAATAGAAACCACGCAATCGCGTTTACTTCATTATCACCCAGATTGCACTTGAAATGGTTACTACGCAGGCTTGGTGAAATTCATTCCATGGATAGATCTTGACTTATACTTTGTCCATGTATGTTGTAGCACAAGCATGTATAGCACAGTTATGAATGGGACTGTTGTGAACGATACGGTTGTGAATGATACAGTTGTGGATGGTACGGTACAAGAACAGTACAAGAACGGTATAATACAATGTTACACTAGTTCCCAGCACTGCACTTCTTCTTGGTAGTCGACCCACATCTCCTGTGTGATTGCATTGCAGCATGCATCGGCCTGGCGCCTTTCTCGAGCGTCAGCTGGACCATCTCCAAGTACACCCTGTTCATTGTAATAATCATCAAACAGGTAAATCCCACCATCCTCTGGGTCGTAGAAGTCGTCAGGTTCGAACCTACGGATGAAGTTATGAAGCGCACAAAGCGTGGCAGGGATTCTAGCCTGTATGTGTAGATTGTATTCGGGGGGGAGCTGGAGGATTTGCCACCGTCGCTTGATGACACCAAAGATACGTTCAATCACCACTCGCAGCACTGCGTGACATAGGTTAAACAGCTCTTCTGGCATTCGTGGTCTGGTACAACATTAGTAATGAGGTTGATAGTAAAAATTGTCTTACCTTTCTCTGGCTTGATGCCACTCTTTTAAGTGATACCTAACACCACAATATGGAACAAGGAGTGCATCACAAGTTCCGAATCCCGTGTCAGCAAGCAAATACTTGCCAGGGGGCATGCGCAAATCATGGGTGTGCACAACGTTCCAGAGCATTGCATCTGCACTGGATCCATCTGCTCTGGTGAATGCATACATGAAAAAAAGGTCAAAGTCACATATAAAGAGACAATTTTGACTGATGAAACCCTTCCGATTGCGGAAGGTGGAGTGAGCCTCAATGGGCGCGAATGCGTGAATGTGCGTGCCATCGACAGCGCCGATACAATCACGGAAGAATCGGAAGCGGGCATCGTCGATAACAACTGTCGGAATGGGTGTGTCGGTTGTTGGAAAGTGAACTTGCGACGTATAGAATGGTGCAGTTGAAAAGAAGTTGAGCATTCGTTTAAAATATCTGAAAAGAATACATAAAAAGAGGGAGAGAGAAGAGCGGATCACTTACCTCGTGATCGTCCCTTTAGAGTGCTGGAACCGCTCTGCGACATGTCCAGTTGAGAGTCCTGTGATGCAAGTATAGAGAAATATTCCAAGCTGTTCTTCAAGCAATATCCCCCTTCGAGAGGTCGCCGCATGTCCATGGTGCTTCAAGGTATCTATCAATGCATCAAATACATCATGACTCACTCCAAGACAGAGTTGGATGTGCTTTGGGTGGCCGGTGAGAAGCTCAGTCATCCATGCTTGCCTGGTGAGGATTGATGTGTGGTAGGGTATGGGTTCGGTTCTGGATGTCAGGAGGAGGTGGTAGTAGTAAGCGAGTTGAGTTACGATCAGCGATATTAAAAGGACAAGGCGGCGGCGCCGATCGAGGCTCTTCTGTGTTCCTAGGTCCATTGCGACTCGATGTAAGGGTACATGAAAAATACTAATATTCTTATCAAAGATCTGATTCCCGATCCCCCTCCGATTGCTCCGATCAGTGTGACATGTGATCAGAACTCACCCGAGTTTAACCGAAGCCACTGGCTTCGGTTAATGCGAAGTGTGGCAAAGTGAACAGGACCTTTAATCTCCGCTGCATCACCTGATCCACGGTCCAAGCTGATCGGGGAGGTGGACAGGGACAAACTTATCTCGTCGTCAAGGCACAGAAATGCAGGCACAGCAGATTCGATCAGCCGGACCACCCGTATCTAGACTAACCTGCGTCATAACAGTGAGTATACACTAGGTGGTCAAGGAAAACAGGAACTCATGACGTTGATAGTCAGACCTGCAAGGTCTGAACCTTCGTGATAACTCCACCAGTCTCTCCATATTTTTAATCTCAAATGAGCCCTTTCAACTTTAGGGAGCATGTTTGTTGGAACGCTCCCCGTGACCGTCGATAGAATTCCATATTGTAGACTATATATTCCGTTCATAAGTTCGATTCCCGCTCCCTCACTCATTCCTACGGGACGTCGTGAGGGTAAGCACTATGTGACCGTCCCCACAGTTTTGTTTGTTTAACCTGATCTCCGATTTTTCTTTGCGTTCTCCAGTAATGTGCTTTGATCAAGAAGACGGAGCTGACTTCCTCAGGATCTCGCCTGGTTGGCACCGGGCCTATGTTGGTGAGGTGGATGCCCTCTTTATTCTGTGGTATTGATAAGTTCTAGACGCAATTTTTGCGCGTTCCACCACGAGCTGTTGCCCTGTCTGGAACATCAGGCGCAGGATGCAGGTGGACTTGAATATTGTTCTACCATACGCAGGGTCCTAATTTTCCCCTGAATGCTCCTCGCCCTTCTTTTTTAGCGGCTTCTCACTTAGGCTTTTGGGACTCCAAGAGCGAGCTCGCTTCTCCACAGAAATGACTCCTGGGCCCCAAGACGATGCTGAGACATGAACGCATTCCCAATCTTTCCTTCCGGTACAATGCTTATTCTTGTCACCCAAGCATATACAGTAGTCGACAAACCAGACTTACGCGATTCTCCATTGCGAGAACCCCTTTAGGTGTGCTTTACTCACGTCAGCACGAGACGGCCACTTCAACAAAAGCGATTCGCCAGATCATCCACCAGGTCTCTGCTTTTGTTGACCTAAAGAGTAGAGAAGGAACAATAGAACGAGCCACGCCAACCAAGTCGCCCGCTCGTTGCTTCACTCCATGCGTGAAAGTTACCTTTTCCATTACCCGTATGCATCGACCAGAAAGAAGTGTGACCTCGCATATCACCTTGTTTGCAAGGTAGCCCTCCAGCCATACATCGCTTACCTGCCGGAATCACACGCGCTGTCACTGACAACCCCGGGCGAGTTCGTGTCAAACTACCTGCTACATCGCGGAACGAATTTGGAAAGGGCATCAAGTCTACGACTCTACATCCAGTAGCGACTGGGTGACCAGAACTGGATACGCCTTGACCAGGCCCGCACATCTCCCACCCTCCAAAACGATGCATCATCGTGCTCGGTCTGCGACCACTGTCCGCATGTTCACTGACTACCGTGACCCAAAAGCATTCTTTGTCCTGCTCGGCTGCGCAAAGATGAAATGCGTAGCCCACCACTCTACGCCTAGCAGGTTTTCCCGTCTACACTCGTGTCTGCTTGCTAGCAGTGCAAGTTCAGGCATCCGGCTGTAAAATGTGCAATCTCGCAGATCCCGATCAAAGTAATCCAGCATGACACCGTGATGTGACGTGCTTCGGATCATGTAATGCCCTTTCTGTACAGTGGAATGTTCAATGTTCAACTACCATTTATTTAGTGGAACTGTCTGCGACAAGACACAAGATCACTCACTTCCGAAACCTTGACAGAAATATTTTCGTGACGTCAAAAGTATTGCCTTGCATGAAGTGAGCACGCGGACTCAGTGAATACGCCGTAACGATTTAAAATTACCACGTGTTGCGCGGAGTGCAGAGCATAAAGTGTGCGGTGATGAGCGGCAATGAATGCTTCATTTCCAACTATCGAGCCCCGCCCCAATCATAGAGGTGGCAGCCCTCATGCAGCCCGCGGCGTAGAGTTGCTATGCGATCGCCCGGCGAACCCCTATCCCGACATGCCGGGGTGAAAAATGCACCAACCTACTAAGCCTGCAAAGGCTATATGAGTGACATCACCAAGCATAGACGGGCCCCGAGTATCATTACAAAGAAAACGGTGTTACCTAGCCTCTGTAAACTGACTGAGGTCCTATGTTGTCAGCACCGTCTTACGACGATGAGTTCGCTGAAATGCCGTGTTCACCGACAGTGCATTGCAGAGTCTGTCGTTGTAGTAAGCGGTGTCATTTCAGAACGGCCATCCACGGTGGCTTTGCTGAGGACGGTGTGAGCGCAACCCATACCGCGGAGACTGCTACCATGCTGCTTCCATGAGGTACAAGATGTCACGGGTTCGTGCAGGTTCGAATGATGAGCAAACGCTATGCAGATCATGGAGTGGGGTGGGGCGCCTTTACATATAGTGTCCTCTCGCCAGCAAGGATCTTCCCAAATCCGACTTTTAGCTTGTTCTCCATGGTGGTGCCTGCTGCTTCTTATTCTCAACGGTAGATGTCCCGGTAAATTTCAGCGTGCACCAGGACCATTCTTACCTTCGTTCAGGACCATGCCGTCATCACAGCAAAGATCACGACAGAGACGGACCTCCATACTTGCAAAGAATGGAACGACGCCACCCGGGGGTCGCGTGCCGAAGATGAATAACTCAGTGGGCCGTAGTAGGGTATGGAAACAAGCACGCGAAGGGAATCGAGACGCACCTCATGGTCCTTTCTAGCCCCAGTCAAACTCACGGCAATCCGATATTCTCCAAGGGAAAAACAAGCAGCAGGTTTCGTCCAGGGCCAACTTGCAAGCCACGAAAGGAAACATCGAAAACGTCACCGTACGCGCCGATTCCCACGGTAAACCAGTCGCGTTCAAAGCTGCCCGCGGCACTACCGACGGGACGGAGCGTCGCACTGATGTGAATACCAGTATGGCGGAAAAGAACTCGGAGGGGCTTGCCATGACCAGGGTAGGGAAAAACATTTTTTTTCATGATGGACACGACGAGTCTGATTTCTTTGATGATAGTCTCTTGAAGGAAGTTCTTCTGGTGCGAGCAGTGCCCGCACCAAAGTGGCAAAAGAACGCAGTGTCCCGGATTTGGCACGTGACAAACCCCGCAGCGCAAAGCCATTCGCACTCTCCACCATCGGTGCCGCACTTATTTGCGGTAAACGCAGCGCTTTTGCGACGGAAAAGTTGACGCCGAATGCGGGGCCGAGTATAACGGAGCGGCATGCACGCAGCTTTGTCGGCGACAGACCTTCCAGCTCACAGCAAACCTTACACCACGAAGAGAAGCCGATCTTCACCACCATACCCAACGCCGAGGGCGGTCGACGGCAGTCAGTAGACATCAAGGTCTCTGAGAAAGGTTTGGCGGAACAGGGAGAAATACAGAGGCTCCGACGGGATCTTTCTATCTCCCGTTCTCGGATTACTGAGCTCGAACAGCGTTGCGAAACGCAGTCGAAAGACCAGGTGGCTTCGAACGGCTTCCTCGACACAGCAGACACGTCCTCGGACGCGGACGTTATTCGTGCTCTCCAAAAACTGAATGCGGAGCTGCAGCAAGATACTACGTACATGGCCGATTGCCTAGTAGAAGATTTCGAATTCAAGAGCGTTGCGACGGAGGCAACCAAGGACCATATCTCCATCGTGGAGAGGGTTTCGGGCCATATTGGCCCAGTTCTAGCGACATCGCTGAGATCAAAACCAGAAGAAGCTCCTTTCTTACTCCAGACGGCGTTGCAGGCCTACCTCGCGGCCATGCTTGGCCAGACGGCGTCTGCTTGGACATCTGACCCAGGACACAATTTCTTCATTGATAGTATATACAAGACATTGCGCGGAGCAGGTGAGGGACTAAACCTACCAATACGTTCTTTGTTCCGGCTAATAGGAGGTCGATAGAGGCTCAGGCTACTTCCGGACGCTGGCGTTCGCTAGCACGCCTTTATAACTTCCATAACGGGATTGACCTCCAAGAGACCCTCGTCAAAAGGCTCGTTACGGACCTTTCCGACATCCTGTTGGTCGCCGGCTGCACCACTTCCCGATCTGTCATAATTGCCAAGGTTATGTCCAGGTTCGGGGAGAAATTAAATCTACTCATCGACCTTGCCATGCGTCTCAACAAGACATTTAGCGAAGTAATATCTAGCGATTTCGAGGTCATCTCCGTTCGGCCTGGCGACAAGTTTGAGGGCAACAACATGGAGGAGACGGATGGAAGTCAAGCCTTGGTTCAAGAAGGATCGATTGTATTATGTGCAACGCATCTTGGTCTGATGAAGCAGGTGCCAGTAGGGACATTGTGGGAGAAGGGAAAGAAACAGAAGATGATGGTCCTCAAGGCAAAGGTTCTGCTCGAGTCCCTTCTAGATGCAGAGGATGTATGAAAGCGTACCAGATCACGACATTTGAGCTCATCAGTGAGTGTCAGTTGCCGTGGATATTCATACCTATGCAGGACTTTTTCGTGAAGTCCTTGCGTCGCACCGTGTCAAAACACTTTATGCTATAGCTACCTAATAGAACAGCCCGCCGATGTAGCTCAACCATCATTATGCTTACATTCGTTATATTTCGTATTTCCCTTCGTCATTCTTTCCGTCTTTACCTACTCGACTGCAGGCAAGCTACCGTACACACTCATCCATGTTTATTCGCTGACCCATGTTATTGCTTACATTCTTTATGTCAGTCGTTCGCTCTGTCAAGTTTATACTATTTTCCCACAGACAGCTGACAAGTATACCGATCATTGATTATCTGTAAACAACACCTCATCCTGCAGCGATTCCATAGCGAAATCCCATTTCCGTTCGAATCGTCCGTAAGTTGAATCATTAAGCTGTAAGCTCCAAATCCGACCTTGGTCCACCAACACGTCGAACGAAGAGTTACTCTACTTATTATCTCGCCCGCGCCGGTGAACGTCAAACCTAACAATCGAAGATCACACTCACTGATTTCTATCCAGCCAGTGTCACACCGTGATCCTGGCTCCTGCTAGTCTACCGCAACGTCTCGTCGGGCCGAACCTCGATGAAAGGTGTATCAACAAAGTCTGCCCGACAACGCCGCGTATATGCGTACATGCGTAGACCTGATGGCATCTTACATTCTGGATTAATTAATCTGTAAGTGAACTTGTTGATAACCTCGTTTGCCAGCCTGAGGTGTACAATTTAAAGTGGTACCGCATATGTCACGGAGATGGAATACGCTAAGGAGAACAGGGATAGATCCATACGACATTGATAACACGCTGATGCCTACGTGCGTTGATGGAGTCGGGGCTGCAACCTTAAACCTAGATAAGAGACACGTGTTTTACACCTTCCTTGGCAACCTGTCCTCAGCAAGGCCAAAACGCGAAGGCCGGGCACTTCCCTCAGCTTCCGCTTCCACCTCCGCCTCCACCTTCTTTCTCGGCAATCTTTCCTCATGGGTCTGTCCATTTTGATTGTCTTTGATCCGTGGCAACACGTTCGCAGGGACATGAGTAATTTGCGTGCTATCTGTAATCTCCCCAGCTGCAATCTTTTTCCGCGGTAGTTTCCGCTCGAAGGTCTGTTGAGGTTGGTGGTCTTTGGTATCCGGAAATACGTGCTCAGTTAAATGAGTAGCCTGAGGGCCGTCTTCATTTTCCTCCACCACTATCTTTCTTCTCGGTAATCTCTGGTTGACGGCCGGTTGAGACAGACTATCCCCGGTCTCGGGCAATCCGCACGTTAAATCGGTGGTAGGAGTAGCCTGAGAACCGTCTTCGACCTCTTTCGACCTCTTCTTCCTCGGTAGGCTCCGCTGGACGGTCTGCAGAGGTGGATTGTCCTCGGTCTCTGGTAATCCGCGCGTCAAATCGGTGGTACCAGTAGCTTGAGAGTCATTCTCGGTCCGCTCCTCCTCTGCTGTGCTCTTCCTCAGTGATCTTCGCTCGACGGTCTGTCGAGGTGGATCGTCCTCAGTCTCCGATAATCCATTCTCAAGGCTGAGGGTAACATGGATGGCGTCCTCGATTGTTTCCCCCTTCGGCACATCTTTATTTCTAGACGATCTCGTCTCCACGGTTCGCAGGGACTGGTCGTCCTCTGCCTCCACCCGCAGTTGCGAATCGCTTGGCAACGCTCCACGAGTGTCCTGCTCATCAGACGTCCGATGCTGGGGAGGCTGCATATTGTCGGGTTGAACGGGGCCCGCTGAAAAAATTAAGGGACACACATGTATGTCCTGATGGTTCGGAACGTGGTTCGCCTCGTTGAGCGGCGAAGCACCAGGCGTCGCCTGAGAGATAGCCACGTCGTTCTGGTCACCGGTGCTACCGTCTGAGACCGAGTCGCTGCATTTCTCGCTCGCAGGGGGCATCAACTTATCATATGTCACGGCCAAGGGGACCGTAGCAACGGTGCTGAGCTGCGAATCTTGCTTCTGAGCCGTGGATGGTGGGTCATGAATTTCTGGACTGCGTGTGCAACAACAAAACAAGCCTTTCAGGAAGGAAAAGAACGACCCTCCGATCTTTTTTGGCATATTGAGCACTCGAGAATTTGAGAGGCCTTCTTAGCGGCGATAGACGAAGGTGGAATTCTGGGAGGCCTTGGTGCGGAGGGTCGGAGAATTTAGTCCAGGAACGAAGGTAAGGAACGTGTCTTTACTCGTGCGCGACTTGGGGGACTGCGAGGCATGTTATAAAGTGGAGCCGATCGTCTGGCACGCAAGGTTGCAGCGTTCCAGCTCGAGTGCCGCAGTGGTAAGGGGATCATTGTACTGAATCCTGTGATACTGCCTCGTCACCTTCCTTGCATCCAAGTTAAGCGCTTGAAGTGCGAGGTAAGTTCCAGAGTAGTACAGGTCATGCCCATACCCGCGCGTGAGGATGGTTGACACCTTGGTAATTAGCGAGCCCGGGACTACTCGCGACAATCATGACACGGAAGTTGAACTGGCGTGATGTGCGCACAGTGGACGCGGGCGGAATGTGTGCAGTTAGGGGGAATATGAATATGATGGGCGCCTGAACGCATGGTATCAAGTAAGCTTGGTGCAGGATCCAGCTGGCTCATTCTCAGCAAGAGCGGAGTTATGCGAGCTGATGGCCATGCACACCGTGGTTTTGATCACGGCAGACGTCAGAGGCAAATGAACTCGCCTTTCTCAGCGCTTGGGTGAGGATGCAAGGTGGTCCGTGCGTGAATATTGCGTCGAGTAGTTCCACGAGCCGGATGACCGTCCTGTGCTACCGACGAGTCGACGATGACCCGCACGCCAGAGCCTGGTGAAACTGTATCACAGGCCCGAACGTCGTCAGAACTCATTTCGTCTTCGACCGTGGTGAGGTGTATGCAAAGGTACGGCGCGAATTCGGGACTCTCCTAACAGTTACCGGTGTTGAACGTGAGACAATCTCACATAATATATTCACGTGCATACAAGCCCCACACGACTCATAAGATGTCGCCCCTCATAGCTAGGAGACTATATTGATTATACTAGCTATTCAGTAGTCTA
>JBBPKI010001199.1:0-14070 GCA_038089155.1 Nevesoporus exiguus
ACCTCCTTATTGAGATGCTACTACTAGCTGACATACAGCAATCAGGGACTCACGTGCGAATCATCAGGTTTGTCGATGCGCATCCCAGGCAGATTTCTCCGGCAATCTAGGGTCCAACAAACTTTGAATAAACACCAGACGCAAGGGAGCCATGACCTCGTTGCTCACCGCTGTGAACATGCTGGGAGCTAGTATAAAAGATGAATCGCGTGGATCAAAGCAATAGTAACGAGGACTCACATAGACAGCTGAAAGCAGGGGTTGTCGGGAAATCCACTTTAAATGCACTTGGGTTGAAATGAATGAGCTATGTCGCGGGTCGTCACTGCCTAGAACATACAACAGAAGAAGGAAAACGAATAAAAACACCCGTCCAACGAGGTAAGGGATCTTCGGCAAGTTTCAGCTTAGTGGAGCCGCTTCGAGAGAAACACGAGGACTCACGAGTGGCCATCGAAACGTTAGACGCCTACGAATGACCGCGTATTCTACTTCGAGAGATGAGAAATACTCCCACCTAAATAACGATTCAGGAACACGTTTCTCGGGTGGCAGGAGGAAACAGACCCATAAAGACCCAGCAGAAGGAATGTAACGTTCGTATTGACAAGACCGAGGCGAGCTTGCAAGGCTGGAGCGCGCCAATTGACCATCGTTTCAGCTCGCGAATGTACTAGCCAGTCAACCCTGAATGTTTTGAGCGGCCACTTGTGGGATGAGGATAGTTGGATAACCGAGAAGTTCAAGAACAAGTTTCAAGTCCACCGTCACCGTCACCACACCGAACTAAGTACACCCGCGACGCTCACCGCTTCCATCACTAGCCGTGGCATCAACCACATCATTTGCAGTGACGAGATTGGCAAGGAAACTCTCACATGACGTACTAGTACGTTCAGAGCCGCGCAATTATCCGCCTAATGAGTGTTGGTTACAGTCGAAGTTAAGCTGTGCTCCAACAGGAATCCTCGCTAATCAATAGTCTCAGCCTCAATTTTTCAGTGGGAAGCCCACGAGGAGCTACTGTATGGTCCAGACTCATCCTTCAATGTGTATTTCAATTGATCCGGCTGGGTGGACCATAACCACGACTAATTGTCTCGCTACTGTCTCATGGATTCATCGGAGCAATCGTTGGAATTAGCAAGCGCATGCGCAGCCACGAGTGCGACCGGCCCGACTAG
Organism: Nevesoporus exiguus; assembly: GCA_038089155.1. Classification (NCBI taxonomy): domain Eukaryota; kingdom Fungi; phylum Basidiomycota; class Agaricomycetes; order Boletales; family Boletaceae; genus Nevesoporus; species Nevesoporus exiguus. The sequence goes on from JBBPKI010001199.1 coordinate 1,185, forward strand.
TCACCGGTGTGCAAGCGACGCGCATACGCCACGACCGACGCACAAACAGTCTCCATTGCTCGAATACACAGTACCTCGCGCGTAGGACAACTTTCTCTATTCCCGTGTTCGCTAACAGTCATATCTCGTAACCTTATGCCTTACCCCTTTCGCTTCAATACATTCCATATCGTATATAAGACCTACACTTCGTACGTAGACACCTCAGTCCGTTGCACCGCACGACGACTGAGTGTCTCTCGACAGCCCTTTTCTCGTGCAGATATTCTATTAGCAATGAGCCTCAAAGTGTTTCACCAACGGCCTATGGAATCCTTGACGGAACTGTGGGCCATGATGGTACATGAAGTTCTTATATATATGTCGAACAGTAATTTCAGAGGTCCTACTAAGCAGAAAAATTACCAGCCCTTTGTAGTAGAATGAGGATGTTGGAATTAGCAAGCGCGTTGCCATCCCGACCTCATCCGGCCCGACTAGTTACCGGTGTGCATGCGACGCGCATACGCCACGACCGGCGCATAACAGTCTCCATTCCCCGAATTCACAGTACCTCACGCGTATGGCAAGTTTTCCCTATTCCTGTGCAATGTCATGTGGTATGTTCATTACCATATGCTTTACCCCTTTTGCTTTATTACATTCTGTACCGTATATAAGACCTACACTCAGTATGTAGACACCTCAGTCCGTTGCACCGCACGACGACTGAGTGTATCTCGACAGCCGTCGCGCTCCCCTATTCTCGCGCCTATATTCTATCAGGTAGACCTTACGGGGGGTAGATATGGCAAGACGATAGCTTGTTGCCATAGTCGGATCCGTCGATGTCGACGATCACGGAAGCGAGTGCACGTTCTGTTGGAGATCATACCGTTTCCTAGTACTTACTTAGTATCTTTTCGTACTTACATTAGGTTACCATATTTGGACGACAGTGTCCGTCAACTCACGCGTCCGTTCGTCACGCTTTCTCCAGTCTCGTACAACGTCGACTGGAGGTAAGTACCCACTGTACACTACACCATAGTCACTTACTCACGTACTATAGTCCTTACAGACTCGTGATATAGGTAACTACTAATATAGTCTCGTACAACGTCGACTGGAGTCCTTACAGAGTCATGATATAGATCGACGTCCCTTTAATATAAAGGTGTTATACCGCGGCAGCCAATTTTGGTAGATAACAAGCAGGGTGACAGGACGCAAAGAGGCGCTTGAAAATGGAAGGCTATTTGAACTAGGAGCAAGTTAATGAGGACTTGGGTGTGCTATGGGGGCACTGACTCACCCTGTCCTCGAGGTCGGTATCGAATATCTAGATGATACGTGTGAAATGCCACCGTTCGGGCGACTTCAAGGAGTCTGGTATCCGCGACAGCAGCTATCCCCTTGTTCCTCTTTGCATAGCACTTACAGTTGGCTTACAGAGCCGATAGTTGTCATGCGGTGGTGCAGTCACTGCAGGACGAATCCTTCGGTGCCGTGCAATCGCTCAATATGAGAGGAAAAACAGGTAGGTGCGACACATTCTTGGGCAGCTAAAGTATTCCTAAGGCCTGAATTGTGGTTTGACCGTAGCAAGAGATGATCCCGTTATGGAGTTTTTCCTACTGCAATGGAATTCTGCTGCGAATCAAAAAGGGCGATCCACGATGGAATTCCAACATTTCCGTACCTTGACCCCAACCCCCCACCGTGACTCTCTGAGGCGTCCAACAGCGTCCCTAGCAGCCAAGCATGGAGGCACTCTTCAACAACACCCAAAAAACACCGCTTCGTCAATGGCAAACTTCATACCTCGCGAATATCGAGTCCGAGTCCGGGTCGCACTACCGCTTTGTCGTTGTCGCGGCAAGACATTTCAAGAGACCCGTAGAAGGGTTTCAACACGAATTCAACGTTTTGGAGGTCATGCCCCATCCCGAGGGTCCCCGACCGCCTCAGCCTTGGTCCCACAAACTACTGAAGATCTCTCGCAAACGCGGCCGCTACCAATCTCAAGACAAAACGTTCGATGCCAATGACACGATTCAATTATATCCTCCGTCCCATGTATTCGTTCGGCAACTATACCCAGAGTATCGATGGGCACGACGGCCTGGCGTAGCGAATCCATGCCCCTCCCTAGAAGCCGTCCTCGACCTCCTCACCGCAATCCACACTGTCATTCCATCGTGTTCGCTATCGGACGCGTCCTGCTATACCTTTGCTGGTGTCGTACAAGACTCCATGCATCAAGTTTTCCATGGACAACGGGTTGACCAAGACCAATCGGGGCGGCGCGATATCATCCCTACACGGCGTTCCCACCTCTGTGGGCTGATACCCATCGGAGCAACGCGCATACAAGCAGTTATGGAACAAGCAGTCATTGCGTACAACATCAAGCAACGGGTAAATCCTCTTGCCTTCTTGTTATGACGGCTCTCAAAATATTGAATTTGTCATCAGCAAGGCCGTGCTGCGAGTCGAATTCAATCGAGCGGTGACAACGCACCCGAGTCATCCAACAACCAACGTGAGTCACTAGGTTCATGAATCTGACCCTCATCCGTGCGCGTGGACTTGGACATGGAGAGAGCGAGGGGCTTCGAAGGGCAGCCTTGTAATTGCAGTATACTAGCCATTCATATTGCAAAATGTAGTATTCGCGCCTCTGAAACGGACAAGTTGAGCCCGATGTCGCCCAGGTGGCGTACTACGTTGGAGTTAACTCTAATATATGCGCTGAAGTTGGACATATGAGGTGTCTATGAGCAAATACAAGTGAGATGATGGTAGTGAAGGCGGTAGAAAAGAGAAAGATTGGAGGGTTAGCGAATTTTGACGACGAAAACGAGGACGTATCAGTGGTGGGGTAAAGTGGGCCCACTAATGAGTCCCCTGGCGTGAACGCGTCGCTAAGCCGCGCACACCTGGTGCAGCAATAACGTCGGAAAGAGTTAGCTGTTCTTCAGGACCGTAGCCACTGCACTAGAAAGTCATGCCCTCTGAAACACCTTCCTACCACAGACGCTACCAAGACTATTGCACGGGCACGCAGAAGGGGCTCCGGAAGTTGATAGAAGGTTCGTTATGTCGGAAGGAACCATCGTTAATTGAGAACCAGATGAAAGTCTATGAAGCGGGGGTTGCACCGCCACCATTTGAGGCATCCTCTCACAGGGGCGTAGAGTACTGTGGGATGTCAACTGTGTCATGAGTGCCGATTTGGCTTACAGACGCCGCGAAAAGCTGACCGGTTTTGGTCTCATGGTCGTTTAACTTGCCTCGTTCGACGACAGTAGTACATCTGCGAAAGGAGCGTTGCCACAATACTCAATCACGGTAGGTGACGAGCGGGACTGAACTAAATGCGGAGAGACGCTCGGAAAGGAGAACCACTCAAACCAGGAGCAAATTGGTACGGAACCCGAACGGTGATTTGAACTTGGTCTCTAAGAGCTGACACAATAAAGAGGCCATTCTCACTGGCAAGTCCTCAGGGTCGCTGTGAACGATTTTACGTCGTCCGAGAGCGTCGCCGGGTGTCGGTCTGGGTTTACATTATATGCGCCCTGCGACTCTGGGTTATCTGAATATTTGGTACCATCAATGCTTGAGGGCCTTTTAGTCTGTCGTAGCATTCTCAATTTGGGTAGTCACCATGGGCACAAGAAAACAGGTACACGGTCACGTGGATGCAAGTGACAGTAACTTTTGACTGCAAGGATGAATGCTCTAACCTAGTGCTTCAGACCGATGCGGAGAATCGTATAATACAACGTCGTGAACAATCGACCAGCTTAAAAGAGACCTACGCTAGCCCAAACCCCTCGACATCTCATGCCCTCGTCCCTACAAACTCCCTCCAACTCTTCACTTCACTCGGTACGTTTCCTTCCTGGTAGCCCAACAGCCCCTTCCCGTCCTCTCCCATCTTCCGCCTTAGCGCCTCCACCCACAACACTGCACACTTGGCATTGTTCAACAAGGGCAACCCGAAATCAACCGCATTTCGACGGGCGACGTAGTCCTCGTCTTCTCGTCCTTTGCCGCGTCCCTGAGCGAGGTTGATCACGGACTGGATCTCGTACTCGTCAAAGACCTCGCGGAGGCGACGTTTGTCGGTGGTAGGGAAGAAGATGCGTTTGCAGGTGACGTGGGGGATGGCGGACACGGCAGCCTCGATTGCAGGGGAGGTGACATAGAGCTTGAACCCGAGCGAATGGAGTGTTTTGGCGATGAAGGGAAGCTCCGGCGTATTGGGCGAGCCACCAAGAAGGACACCAGAACGCGGCCGGGGAGGCTTAAAGCCGGTTGTAGAGAGTAGCGACGCCCAATATGCTTCATATACGTCGGAACCGAAGGAAGCGACTTCACCCGTACTTGCCATTTCTAAGATAACGCATTTCAGCTGACAGGACATGGAAAAGAGAGAATAATGCGCACCGACACCGAGGAATGGATCAGCGCCACCCAGTCGTGTCCAAGAGAACTGGGCAACCTTGATACTCGTGTAGTCCCGCTTCTCCTTCATCAAGTCAATGGGCTCGGGAACGTTGACACCAGTGATCGCAGCCGCCGCCGTCTCGATAAAGTTGTGTCCCAACACCTTGGATACGAAGGGAAATGAACGCGAGGCACGTAGGTTGCATTCAATGACCTTGAGTTCGTCCTCTTCACCAGACTTGGAGGCAGGCTTCTTGATCACCTGCATATTGAAAGGTCCTGAAATCTCGAACGCCTGAGCAACTCGCGACGCAATGTCCTTTAACCTGTCGAGGTCGCGCTCGATCAACGTGTGAGGAGGAAGCACGAGAGTGGCATCTCCAGAGTGAACGCCAGCGTTTTCAACGTGTTCGCTGATAGCATGCACGAGAAGCTGGCCCTTGTAAGCCACAGCGTCAACGTCGATCTCTTGAGCGTTCGAAATGAATTTTGTGATGACGACGGGGTGAAGAGGTGAAACTGAAGATGCTGCAGTGAGGGTGTGCGAGAGCGCGGATTCTTCGTGTACGATATTCATTGCGGCTCCAGAAAGAACGTATGAGGGCCGCACGAGGACCGGATAGCTGTAGACGTTGCGTCAGTACTCTGGAAAGGATGCAAGCTGTTGTACACTAACCTAACACGGTTTGCGAATTCTTTGGCAGCTTCCAACGATGTGACTTCGGTCCACTCGGGTTGGTCAACACCAATGGAGTCGAGAACGCTCGAGAACTTGTGACGATCCTCTGCATTGTCGATCTGCGAGGGATCCGTGCCAAGAACATTGACACCGCTCTCCTTGAGTCGAAGTGCGATGTTTTGCGGAAGTTGACCTATTAAAGATGAGCGTTCGATTGGTATTTCGCCGACAAAGTAAGAGATGACTGACCTCCAACACTGACAATAACACCCTTTGCGCCTTCTAGTTCATAGATGTCCATCACGCGCTCCCAGCCCAACTCCTCAAAGTACAGCCTGTCTGCCTCGTCAAAGTCCGTGCTGACCGTCTCCGGGTTATAGTTGACCATGATCGTCTTCCCGCCAACGTCCTTGCCGTCCTTACTCACAGTATCGCCCATCTCCCGCAGCTTGCGTGCACAGGTGACAGCGCACCAGTCGAACTCAACACTGCTCCCAATACGGTAGACGCCACTGCCAAGTACCATGGTGCCATGATCGTCGAAGGTGACGTCATGTGCAGACGCATTGTATGTTGTGTAAAGATAGTTGGTGTGGGCGGGGTACTCAGCTGCTAGAGTATCGATACGTTTCACGAAAGGAGTGATGGGCGGGTCCTGCGATTTACGGAAGCTGCGTACTTCGCCTTCCGTGGTGTGCAAGAGGGACGAGATCTGGGAGTCGGAAAAACCCTGTTGCTTTGCGGTCAACATAAGAGAGGGGGGGACAGATGAAAGTTTGCCGAGCGAGGAGAGGGCCCGAGAGGTGTTGACAATGTTTTCGATCTTGTACAAGAACCACTGGGGGGAAAGCGATTATCAAGATGGGGAACAAGCGGCGCTCAGTGTGACATACCTTGTCGATCTTCGTTAAGTCGTGAATCTCCTGTACATTGTACTTGTCATTGTACATCGCGTATGCGACCGCGAAGAGCCGCATGTCCGTGGGGCGTTTGAGCGCTCGCTCCAACTCGCCCGCATCCTCCAGTTTCTGCAGTCCACCGACCACCTCGAACCCTCGCCATCGAGGATCGACCATACGAACAGCTTTCTGTAAGCTCTCTTCGAATGTCCTCCCGATGGCCATGACTTCGCCGACGCTCTTCATAGCGCTTCCGACTTCACGGTTGACCTCGGTACTGAATTTGGCAAGATCCCACTTGGGGATCTTGGTCACAATGTAGTCGAGAGATGGTTCGAAGCATGCTGTGGTCGTTTTCGTGACAGCATTGGGCAACTCGGGGAGGGTGTGGCCCAAGGCAATCTTGGCGGCCGTGTAAGCGAGAGGGTACCCTGTTGCCTTGGAAGCTAATGCAGATGAGCGGCTCAATCTAGCAAGGCACGTGAGCACTCGGCGATTGTCGGCTGGCATACACGCACCGTGCATTGACTTCGATGACGCAGTATTCTCTCGAGTCGGGATTGAGGGCATACTGAATATTGCACTCCCCAACGACACCGAGATGCCGAATCACCTTGATCGCCGCGCTCCGCAACATGTGATACTCGTCGTCATTCAAAGTTTGGCTGGGGGCAACGACAATAGAATCGCCCGTATGGGTTCCCAACGGATCAAAGTTTTCCATGTTGCAACAGATAATGGTGTTGTCGGCACCATCACGAACGACTTCGTACTCGAGCTCCTTCCAGCCTTTCATACTACGTTCGATAAGGACTTGAGGAGAAAGTGATAGGGACTTGGCGGAGAGATCCCGTAGCTCGACAGGGTTGTTGGCAAAGCCAGATCCGAGACCACCTAGAGTGAAAGCAGAGCGAAGGATGACAGGGTAACCGATCTTTTCCGCAGCTTCGAGGGCTGCATCAACGGTGGAGACGGCAGTCGACTGGGCGACTGGAATATTGATTTCTGATCGACGGTCACGTCAGGATCAGTATAATAAGGATCAAGGGAACACCAACCTTTGAGGGCTTGTACGAAGAGGTCACGGTCTTCGGAAACTTCGAGTGTTTTGATAGGTGTTCCAAGGACTTTGACGCCGAGGCGGTCCAGGATGCCCATCTTGTCAAGGGCGATACCAACATTCAAAGCGCTCTGACCCCCGAAAGTAAGCAAAATGCCATCCGGGCGCTCTTTTTCCAAAACGTATGCCACATAATCTGCAGTGATGGGAAGGAAATAGACTTCGGACGCCAACTCGTGACTAGTCTGCCACGTGGCTATGTTTGGATTGATCAACACGGCTTCGACGCCTTCTTCGCGGAGGGCTTTCATGGCTTGTGAACCCGAGTAATCGAACTCGCCAGCCTGTCCGATAGAAAGTCCACCACTGCCGACGACGACGACCTTTTTAACTTTTGGGCGCTCGAGCTGTGGGAGAACTTTGGCAGATAGTTTTCGGGCAAGCTCGGAGGGAGAGTTGAGGACATGCTCGCCATCCTTGGGGGCATATGAACCGACAGCGGGTGCAGCGATCGCACGCAGAGGATTGGTGGGCGCGAATCGAGAGCGGAGTTGTGTGGTGGAGAAAAGGCGGGTGGATGGATGACGGGTACGGGCAAGATTGTTCAGAGTGGGCAGCACGCGGGCCGTGGTCGGAATTCGGGAGACAGTTGTTGTGAGCATGATGAAGGACCTTTCGAGGCTTGTCCTCAGTGGTGAAGGAGAGAGAAAACGAGGTCACTGAGATAACTGTTCGACGACAGATCAAGGCGTCAACGGCGGTGGAAGAGACAAGAAAGAGGGCGTATAACTGACTCGTTGCGCGTGTTTTGATTGAAAGTCATATACGAGCTCAAAAGCTCTGCGATATTTTGGAAAGGACACTTGTCGATCGGAGAGATGGTGCACACAGAAATTTTGAAGGTGGGATCGGATCTTTTTATGTGTCCGGGACTCAGCTTCTGATTGGCCACCGGCCCGATTCGTCGTAGCCTCCCATGTCACCCCGGCATTGATGCGAAGGCGACCCTAGGCGTGCTATGCTTTTTCCCCATCTTCACCTGCGCGCAATCACCGAGAAGCGTCCGTCGTGAACAACGCCTGGGACGAAACCTTGTCGTCTAGTACTCCTGCACCCTGGGTCAAAAGAACCCACAAGCATTAACGGGCCCCTCCGGACATTTGACTTTCACCGAACATCGGTCACGTTCGGTATGAACTGGTTTCAGGCATACTCACTCTAGGTCTCACATCCGACGACAGGCGAGAAGGCGGCCCCACCACTGCTCGATTTTCACGCGCGTCGCAGGAACCAACTCCAGAACGTGTCAGCATTTCATATTTCTTCCCCATGATGGCAAGTGCTTTCCCCGTCTGTCTGTCTTGTCCATCTCTGGATTCCCATCATCTCACCCACGTTTGTCCAACTTGGGCAAGCAGTGAGCGAACAGCGCGCTGTCATTTGGCAAGCGCTGAATCAATGGATCGTAATGTGCGAGATTTCATGGCCGCTCAGACCGGTTCATGTGAAAATGACAAACCTCGTACGATGTTACCTTAGGTATCCGTCTCTCTATGCTTTCTGTTGGCACAATGCACGAAACCACCCGAACTTCCGAGTGTATTATGTAGTCTCCTTCACCTATATAATCTGATAGAACGGCTGATTTGGTATAAGGGAAAGTAGGACTGGTCCGGATGAGCATGTAAGCACGCTGACTTACTTAGATCCCGTATCTAATACGTATTCCGCCTGCAATACTGAATGTGTTGCATTCAGTATTCTACCTTTTGGTGTGGCGGTTATGTGTGTAGCGGTCTGACTGCTTAGAAAGCAACTGAAATATAAAGGAATATATGACTAACTTGCCTCCAGTTGAGTAGGTAAGACTGGAGAGGAAGGTGGACGGAAGCTGGGGTGACATTGCATAGCGTCCAAATAAGGCGATCTAATGAGTGCACGTAAACAACATACTATTTACTAGCACACTCAGTTGGTTCTCTAACACAACATGCAGTATTGTGGATGTATTCAAATGACAACAAGCCATCAGTTTCAATCAACTTCAACCCCAGTTACATGGTCACTCCACTCCTACTTCAAGGGTCCATCTACAGCTCCACACCCATCTAACAACAATAAATCTTCATTTGGACATATGATTTACAGATCAACTTACCCAAATATTCCCAAGCAGTAGATGCTCTCCTTGCAATCTTTGCTGCATATTTTGTGTGATAGCAAAATGGATGATAGATGAAAGGATGAGTCTTCTGGCATTCAGGAGCATCTCCAAACACATCATAGATGGCATCCATTTGAGCAATGGCAAAGATATAGCATGACTTGAACCTCCTCCATTCTGAGAACATGCTCGTTCTGAGCACAAGATTGATGACCTTGAATAAAATAGGAGCCTGGTCAGGTGGCCAGCTGATCTCTGGACAGATAACTTCATCCTCGGCAACAGGTCTATCAATGATTTCAGATGTGGTTTCTACGTGGGAGTAGAGCCCAAGGGATGCAAGGAAGGACTTCTTTTTGATCTGTTCAGAGGCCATGACCTTGATGAATGTATGTGACCAGGAAGGCTGTGGCTGGCTAGGATGAGTGTGGACCTCCAGGAGGACATAGACATGCTGGTGACCAGGGATCTTTGATGGTTGTTCCTTGTAGCATGTGACTCTGGTGACAACAAAGGGATGCTTTGGAACACGACCAATAGCCATGGATTTTTCAGCGAGAGGGACAACGCGGAGGTCATAGACTAGGTCCTGTATGGACAATGTGGAAGATTCAGAAGCAAATGGATCACAAGTGAGCAAGGGGAGAAGCTGAAATCTGGGGCCAGTTGCTATCTCGTGGAATATCATGGCGGTTTGATGTATGTGGGGGAGGAGATCCATGACGGAAAAATAGGGGTAGCACCCTAGCGGGGTTGCAACTTGTGCCACATCGTGTTCACAGCACGCTGTGTACTCGAAGGTTGAAGGACGTCGAAGGTTTGAAGGCTGAGTCTCCCGTTCGACCAAGCCTTCGTAATCGCAGCTCGTAATTTTTGACGTCACCCTGTCAGGTCCAGCCTGTTCTTTGGGGCACAAGAAGTTCGTCTAATGACAACATAGCTACATGATGCAGACGCATGATGATCCAAGGCCAATATCTTGAAGGGAATATATGTAGCAATAATCAATAGATAAAGAACACTCCTTCACTGGGACGGTCGTAAACCCACCCGCCTCACATTGCGTCGACGGACTTATGTTTCTTCGTTCGCAAGTCCTCATCAGCGTCTTTGACTCCAACTTGGAGGCGGTGCCCCTTCTCAATGGGCTGCTGACTGGCTGGAGCGCTATAATATGGAGGGAGTCAGAAGTCGTAAACATGGAAACGATGGCAGTGTCCAAGCTAGTAGCATCAATTTGAGTGTGCGGTCGAGGGAAGTCCAATTCGAACATGTGCCATGCTCATATTGGTTGGATATTTGGACTTTAGCCAAGATCGATGTCGTCTGCCCACGCGAGACAAAATCCGGATAGAATCGATGCGGCAGCGACCAATGTTGAAGATCATCCCGTTTGCTAGTACATACTTAGTATCTTTTCGTACTTACATTATGTTACCATATTTGGACGACGGCGTCCATTAACTCACGCGTCCGTTCGTCACGCTTTCTCCAGTCTCGTACGTCGACTGGAGGTAAGTGTCTACTATATACTGCACCATAGTCACTTACCAACGTACTATAGTCCTTACAAACCCATATTATAGCTCGACGTTCCTTTCACAACCAACTCAGAGCATCAAGGGGAGGCGTTCCCGGCTGTCATGGATGGCCTATGAGAAGACGAGTACGTCTGGGGGAGGAGGAAGGGCAAGAACATGATCCCTAGGGGGTGACACACCCATAGCCGTGCATGTTCCGAACCACTACACCTCACCGGGGCCCGCCACAAGATGCTTATCCGAGTTACCGACAATTTGCAAAGCAGAGGTTGGAATACCATTTGCGAACAATCTTGAAGCCTTCACCTGAGAAAGCTTGAGGGGCCAACAAAAGAAGACTGTTTGGCAGGGAATTTCACGGGTCTGAGTCACGCGTTAGCGATACGAAGTGATGCCACCTGTACAAACCTGAGAGAGGACAGCCGGAAATCGATTTTTATTTCGAGGTGCTACTATCGAGTGACGTCGACGATCCCGGCTGCTGGTGGATAAGTAGTAGTAGAGTCTGGTGTCGCGCTCGAAGTCTGTCATCGACTTGTAAACTGTTGGAACGCTCCCCGTGACCGTCGATAGGATTCCATATATCGACACATATATAGCCTCTCGATGTTCAGCTCCCGCTCCCTCACTCGTTCCTCTGGGACGTCGTGAGGCTTACCCCTGTTCAGTTTTAATATAAACTGCAAGTAATTTGTACCGACGTAAGAGATCTCTCGCACTGTTGGTTTCATACCCTACACAGACTAATTACTTGGACTGCCCTTCGAACATCTTCCTGCGCTGTCTCCATCAAGCAACAGCGTAAAAAAAAGGCAAGACAGCGGTTTCTTGCCTCCTCGAAGTCTCACTACCATCCTCGCAGGTTCACTGGCTATCTTTCCCTTCTAGTATTTGATGTGTTACTTCGATAACAGTGAGTTCGAAGAGGCTCTCTCCGCAGGTCGCTTCTACTGTATAGGTAAAGAGACGCGGGAAGATGGCTGCAGTCGCGGATACCACCAAGCATTTCGCACGTGCCATTCAGGTGTTCGATGCCGTGCTCGAGGATAAGGTGAGTCAGTCCCCTAGAGGGTGTGCTTGACTTCGCGTCTGTGAGCCGCTCTCCTGCACGAAGGGAGACACCCTCTGAAGCGTGGATGAAGGGTACCAATAGAAGTCTGCGCGATACGCTGATGTAAGCATTCCGAGACATTGCGGTTGATGGGTAGTATAACAGCAGGAACGTTGAAATGTAAGGACTCCGTCCCAGGAATAAATTACGGTGACCGTGTTTCGTGAACTGACGGAGAAAGAATAAAACGCTGTGAGCAAAAGTCTATCCCTTTAGGAAGGAGAAGCCTAGTCTCACCTTGCTTGAGAGGACAATTCGAAAACTGCTCTTCGAGATGGGCATACTTGTTCAGCCATTTATCCAGTGTGCGGATGAACGAGGCATGTGAGACTTCGGTTCGCGAATTGGTGAGAGCTGTACGCAGTGTGCTAATACGGAAATTTCCGAAGGAGGCCTCGATGAGACGGGTAATCGAGCGATGCAACTCCTTCGGCCAATTGTTGTTCAGACAGCCCAGGAAATCGGCGCTTTGAGTAATTCTTGTCGCGCCATTGGCGCTCGAGATGATGGAGTGTTTTGCCTCGCCTATATCTGCAGCCTCCCCGTCGGCCCAACTAGCATACTTTTTGGGCCAATTTCTCGTATGGGGCGAACGGCCAGACCCGATGGGCTGAGAAAACCCTGCCTCATCTGCCTTCTGTAATTCGGAAATGGAAAGTGGCCCTGCGTAAGAGAAAAAAAAAAAGAAAAGGACGTAGAGGAAGGACTCCACATCATCGAATTGCGTGTGCCTGCCACCCCAAAGGACGTTGTACGAAAGATAAGGAAAAGTTCCCTGGTATACCGGTGAGATAATGACTACAAGGTACTGGTGGAGAGCGTACAGTTCGGAGCCCCTTCACCTGTTTCTCGTTGTCGAGTTGAGGGATATTGGAATGTGCCGACCTGGTGTAAGGACTGTAAGGACTCCAGTCGAGTAGGTAAGAGACTAAGGATGATGTATGTACCTGGTGTAAGGACTGTAAGGACTGTACTAGGTGAGTAACCGAGTGCAA
>JBBPKI010001200.1:0-14049 GCA_038089155.1 Nevesoporus exiguus
ATCTGGTGGAACGGATGCAAATTTGTTGCTGCTGTGTTTTTTTTAGGTCATGCCTTTTTTTATAGTGATTTGCAACCCATGATTTATTGCTACCATGTTTTTCTGTATGTTGCACTGCTTATAACACACCAGAAACAAATAGTCACCTAATAAATGAATATTGTGCCAGTGGAACATATGAGGGAGTGGGGATAGAATATTTCTAACGACTACCAGCACATTGGCGAGGAGAAAGACAATCCAGAAACAAATGCCAGGTGTTCACCAGATATCGCCCTCTCTGCCATGGGTCATACCACATTGTTGCCCTCTCTTCCATCTGATAGACCTCTGCAGGACAAGATGTCGATAAGGGGAGGTGTAAGTACAACAAACAATGGGGAATACAAGGCACTAAAGGGGATGAGGTTAGTCATGCCACTGTTTGGAGTGAGTGTGCTGGATCCAGCACCCATGTGGCTCTGACCTTTGTTCAGGCTGTAGAGCCGGAGCCTACACACAGCCTGGTTTCCGCAAGCCATTGTTGAGTGATTCCCGCCACAGTTCTTGTGCCACCAGCACCAACTTATATTTAGTCGGTGCATTCCTAGAAGTCATAACATAACTGTCAGAACTTCTTGGCCTTTTCACTTAATCACATGTCCCTTCCATCATATTCTATTACATTACTAAGGTCTTGTCTGGCATATGAAAATTTACAACTTGAGGGTCAGCTGAAGTTGGTGAACATTCGGCTAACTGATTCGGAGATAACCGGCATTATGGTACTGTACTATAGGGCTGTACAGTAGATAAGCAGATGATCAACCTGCGCTGATAGCAATGGACCTCAAAATGCAAGTAATGTATAAGAGATGGCACCATCTCTTCATGCTACTGTCATTTTTTGTAATCCAACTCACATACATATTACTATCAGTTACTCTTCCTCTCGATACCAGAAAAAATCCCATACCACACATTGATCCTCTCAGGCGAAGCATGGATTCTCGAGCTGATGAATGGCCATCCAGACCGAATCAAAACATCCCTTGGGGTCAGTCATGATGTATTTGAAGCATTGATATGTGTTCTTGAGGAGAATGGCTTCACAAAGTCGAAACATGGAATCTCAGTGGCAGAACAGCTGGGGATCTTTCTATATATCTGTAACACTGGACTGAGTGCTCGGCATGTTGGGGAGAGATTTCAACACTCACCGGACACCATCACAAGGTATTTTTCCCATTGTTGCAAGCCTAAAGGGCGCTAAAATGAAAACATGAAGATATTTCAAGAATATGCTATATTTCTTCTCATCGCCACCATTCTACAGCACATATGTGCATCTTCCGACAAGACAAACACCGATCTCACATGTGATTACAGCCAATCCACGTTTCCATTATTTTCGCGACTGCATTGGAGCTGTTGATGGGACGCACATCCAAGCTTTTGTGCCATTTGAAGATCATGTTCACATGCGTAATTGAAAGGGTTTCTTATCCCAGAACTGTCTTTTTGTTTGCGACTTCAACTTCCGTTTCACGTATTCAATGACTGGCTGGGATGGTGCCAGTGCAGATGCTATGCTATGGCATGACGCCCATACACATGATCTCCGCATACCCGAGGGCCGCTACCTCCTTGGCAATGTGGGATTCGGCTCATCTGACGCACTTCTTGTGCCATATCGTAGTGTTCGGTACCACCTTAAGGAATGGTGGCAATCAAGGTCAGGGTATGTGCTCTATTTACTTTGGTTTCACAATCTTTGAAGCCCAGCAGTCCTTAGGATAAGAAAGAACTTTTTAACTTGCGACACACTGTGCTCCGAAATATTATCGAACGGATCTTTGGTGTACTGAAAAGAAAATGGTGCATTCTCTTACTACCTCCTGAGTACAACATGGATATACAAAGCCACATACCAGCGGCGCTATGTGCTATTCATAACTTTATTCAGGACCTTGATCTGGATACGTTCTTTGAACCTGAATTCAAGGCACTCCGGTTGGCACAGATGGCAGAGGAAGATGATGTAGAAATGTTTGGGGACTTGGGCGATGGGCCAGCAGATGCCACTGAATGGCGACGGGCAGATGAGTGACGAGACCAAATAGCTATGGAGATGTGGGAAGATTATTGTCATCAGCTCCGAAACCTTGAATCCAATTAGATACATACCGTTGTATCAAGTATGAGCTTCCTGTAAACCCCTCAAACATCTCCGGACCCAAGACAAGTGAGCTTCAAGTGGAAATGCAAGGAAAAAGAGTAGTGTCTCTTTTTTCTCTATGGTTTCAACATATTCTGCGATGTCGTTCATCTCATCAGGTGAAAGAGGGAGCTCTGCAATGGCAGCAGCAATGCGTCCTGTGATCTCCAAGTTGGAGGGAGGAGCAGTGGCAGAAGAGGAGGAAGGTATAGCTGCAGACATAGATATGGAGGGTGACACTGGCATGGCTGTCAGAGTCGTGGTGTTTCTAGATAGCGAGACTTGATGCTCACTGTAGTCTTGAAAAAAGTGCTGAAAGGCAGTTGAGAGCTGTTGCATGGACTCACTTGCATTGACTTGAGCTTGCATGCCAGCAGACAATGGCCAGGAATGCTTGCGAGAGCTGTCCTGCAAGCCAACAGATCCTGTGCCACTCATAGCGGTGGCATCATGTTTGCAATGGCTGACACTTGTAACACCCGATAAAGCTGAGCCAGCTGTGATGGAAAGGGGGCGTGAAAGGTATGTGGATGGGGTTGATGGCACAATGGAATTTGGGTCTTCAGTATCAGCAGCGTCATCCAAGGTGGTCCGTTGGACTGCGTAGATTGGTCCCTGTTGTCCATTGACAGCGGAGGTAGAAGCCATAGGCCTCATGGTTTGATGTGGTGTCAAGCTGCCTCCAGAAGCTTCACCAGGACGATAGACATGCCTCCCTTTGGCAGTTGAGGGCATTACTGGCTCCATAATCTGCCAGTAAAAAAACGGAGTGTTCATGAACTTGTGTGCACCTTTGAGGGACTTGTAGCAGGTTTCTTTAATATGAAAGTCCACTCAGAAAAAAGAAATCTGTACCTTGCAAAGCCCTTTCCATACATGAACATTTTTGTCAGTGACGATAGCACCATTTTCATCATCATAGTGCATCCCTGACGTCCTCCGAATCTCACAAACTATATTCCACTCTTTCTTGAGCTTTGAAAAATGTTAGAATTCCATAATGTGAATATTAGAAAAAAAACATATGGCGCCCCACTTCATGTTGAGAATCTAGGTATTTCATATTCGGAACTTCTATTCCTGATACCAGATTCTAGACCAGTCATGTGATATGATCACATGATCTTATCTATTACACTATTCATATTACGAGGTATGACGTCATAGATAAGGTTCTATTCTTGCTATCTTGATAGCTGACTGATACTTACTGCGGATTACGCAATTCCGCTTATCTTTCTGATAAGAAGCATTTCACCTTTTTATATCCTTTACATACATGGTAAAGAGACCATACATACACAAACAAGTTGTGTAGTATATAGGACTGGGCCTTTCTCCCAGTACGATAGAACATCTCTTGGTTCTCTTCCTCCAAGTCACTTGATAGTTGAAGACCTCAGCTTCATCTCTCACTATCAACTTTCCTTGACCCATATACGCTTCTCTTGGTGAGTCTCCTCATCAAGAATAAAATCCTCTACCCCTTGTCTGCGCATATTAGCGGGAGTCTTCGACACTCTCGTTACTTCATACTACAACTGCTTGCGGTCTTTGCCACTGTAACCCCATCCCTACCAACGGGGAATTTGGTGTTCAGGACCATTGCTACTTCATTGAATGTCACTGCCTTGAAATTGTTATCACCTGATGATGAATGCTGAGATGCAAGAAATTGGATTAGTTCAAGGATATGCTCATGGGGCCACGTAGTCTTTGGAGTCGACTTTTTCTCGACCATACTGTGAGCCTGCTGGAACTGGGCTGGATTGATAACACTATTGGACCATAGTGAACGCTGGGAAGAGCTAGAATGACGGGAGGACTTTGACGACCAGGACTGAGAGCACATGGAGGTCATCGTTAGCAGCAGAGACGACGTACAGCATAGTGCAGTGCTGGTTTTGCAGCCAATATGCCTCAGCGAAACATCACCCGGTGATCTCCGAATCAGCTTAGCCGAATGCCAACCAACTTCAGCCGAACCTCAAGTTGCAAATTTTTGTAAGCTGGACAAGACCTTAGATTCCTATCTACGTCGTCCTACATCATTCTCTCTCCATTCGATTCCATCACCTTCCATGGCCTAGCATCATGGTATATGAGCCCATGTATCTAGTCGACTGGTCTCCCCAGTCTTGGTATAGTTAGTAGTTTGCAAGCATAATGGATTCCCTGGAGCTCATCGTTTGTGAAGATGATAACAATAACCTATGTTTTATGTGGTGGTACTGTTGTTATGTTGCTACGATGTCAGTACAACTTTCCATCAGATTCGTTGACATTCGATATCTTGTCTTTATTCAGATGAAGGGCCAACGGAGTGGCTGGTAGTGATTATCCCCGTCTCCAGGATGGCTACATGATTTCCGCGTCACTGGTGCCGGTACAATATCGGCCATCAACAACCACTGCGGACGATAGTACGATTCCACTGCGGTTGATACGATTCCGCTGCGGACGACACGATTATATGAAGTAACCAATCGAAGGGAAGGCAGGCTGCTAGAACTTCAATCCTCCACATCTACAGCCAGCATCTAGTCGTCCATGGCACAGGCGATGTCTTTTACATGTGTCTGCCTCTTCATAGCAGGGCTTTACCTCGTCAAAAAACTACGTGGTTCGAAGCTTGCTGGTCCGCTCCCACCTGGGCCTCTTGGATGGCCTGTGATCGGTAACCTCTTCCAAATATCTTCTGAGAAGAACTGGGAGGATTTTGCGGCCTTGGGCAGAAAATATGGCATGTACCTTCCTTCGCTTTACGAGCCATTCTCTGATGACCTTACTATCTCAGGCGATATTTCATCCATAAGCATTCTGGGGACCCGTTACGTTGTTCTCAACTCATCCGAGGCCATCTCAGAGGTACTCGAGAAACAAAGTATTAAATGTTCGGATAGGCCACACCTGACAATGGCACGCGATTTGGCCGGGTTCGGCAATGCAATGGCCTTCATCGATTACAATGATCGATTCCGTCAGTATCGCAGGCTCTTTTACCGTTTATTCGGCAGCAGGAGCAGCACTTCGGTATTCAACCCTATCGAAGAGGAGGAGACGCGCAGATTCTTGTCTAACGTGTTGCAGAAACCTGAAGATCTACTCAACCACATACGCTCGTAGGTGCACCCCTATCCTCGATTTATTCTCATTCGTCATCGTCCAACCCACTAGCACTGCTGGCGCCATAATTCTCAAAGTAACGTACGGGTATACCGTCCAAAAGGGGAAAGACCCGTTTGTCGGATTCGCGGAGAAGGCAATGGCCGTGGTTTCGCTGCTTACAACTCCCGGCGCATTCATGGTGGACATCATCCCTGCCTGTATGCTAGACCAAAACGTTCATTAGTATGAATGAATACTGACGGAGACATAGTACGATATCTCCCGGAATGGTTCCCTGGTACGGGTTTCCTCCAGGATGCAAAGAAATACCACCAGCTCCTGATGGAGCCCGTTGTGCGGCCTCACAGATATGTTGTAGAGCAAATGGTATGATCCTTGTAGCCCTAGATTGCTAATGTGGCTTACCTTGGACGAGGCTGCGGGTACAGCAGTTCCATCATTTTCGTCGACCCTCTTGGAAGGAGGAGTGAGTCCGGAGGAAGAAGATCTTATAATGTGGACTTGCGCGAACATCTATGCTGGTGTGTCTGACTCCAAGTCGCATCTATCTCATCCTAATCTGTTAGCAGGTGCATCAGACACAGTACACGTTCTTATCACTGAGCTCAAGCTTCCATGATTAACCTCGTCTACAGGTCGTCTCTGTCGTACATGCCTTCTTCCTCGCGATGGTTTTATATCCGGAAGTGCAAGCCAAGGCACAGGCAGAGCTCGATGCAGTCATAGGCAGCGAGAGATTACCTTCTTTCGATGATTATGATTCACTTCCTTATGTCAATGCAATCTGCAAGGAAGTTTTTCGATGGCACTCCGTTACGCCTCTAGGTACGTTTCCGTGTCCTCTGATTCTGGTTCCTTCGAGTGCGCTCATCGACATGACTAACAGGAGTGACACACGTCGCCACGGAAGATATTTATTACAAGGGGTTCCTCGTCCCAAAGGGATCCTACATCATCGGAAACGCGTGGTGAGTATCATGTGAACGTGTATACACGGACGCATCTCATTCCCCTGACCAACGTCCCCTCTAAATGTGCGCACAGGACGGTTCTCAATGACGAATCTACGTATCCAGATCCTCGCGTGTTCCGCCCTGAGCGATTCCTCGGAAATTCGCCACCGCCTGACCCACACAAAGTGTGCTTTGGGTTCGGCAGGAGGTCAGTACAATCTTCCGCCGCCCTCTCGGCGATCTATCACCTCCCCTACCAATTCTCACCGCTCTTTTATTTATCGCGCTAGGATATGTCCAGGTGAGAGCCACTGTGTTACTCTTATCTCGACTCTGTGCACTCACCGCCACACAACTGTCGCTTTCACTCATCAGGGTATCGTCTTGCGGAAGCGTCTCTCTTCATCTCAGTCGCTATGTCTCTCGCCGTACTCGACATTGCAAAAGAGGTCGTTGACGGTGTTGAGCCCACCCCAACCGTCGACGTCACCTCGGGGACCGTGTCGTGAGTTGCACGTTTATGTGGATGACGGACTGCCAATTTCGGACATTCATAGCCATCCGAAACCGTTCAAGTGCCAGATCACAGCTAGATCTCCAAAAGCTGAGGCCTTGGTTGGTACCTTGAAGACCGAATCCTCTCTATGTTCTTGAATAAATAAATCATGTATGCTGATGAGATGTCAGTAAAGGAATGCAGAGTAGTTGGAACGACTCGGTCTGAAATCAAGTGTTTGAGCTAACTAGCGAAGCTTTCGTTATCGATGTGATATAGGTCAAAAGCTGTTTTTTTTTTTGGATGTTCGCGTTCATAGTGGTATGCTTAATACGTGGTTGTCGGGACAAGACGGTTGGGAGGCCCTCGGCATTCATGTCGGCGATTCTGGGGGTACACCAAAAATACATAACATTACAAGTGAGTGGCCACTAGCATTAATTAAGGACGTGGAAACCCAGGAAAGCTGCCAGCACACCTGGGGTAACAGTTGTATAGAATGCACTACAAGGTATCTATGGATTAGGAGCAAAGGTAGAACCACCCTGAAAGATGGTTGTTATCCTCCATCCAGCCATACTACTTCTTTTCATCCATTTACCTTTTTGCTTGCTCTATGTAAAGGCTATGCTCAAGCCAGACGCGCGACAGCTATCTGGAACACCCGCCGTGGCCTACGGCGAGAGATACTGAGAGGAGCGGACGACAGAACGGGACCACGCTCTATAGGGACTATTGGGGTATGGGTACAAGGTGCGACTGCCGTCTGCAGGATGCGTCCACACTATATGTATGATGGTAGTGTGCCAAAGGAGCGGCATGTGTGCCGGGACGTTACACTATCGAGGGACAGCAATACTCAGTCGTCGCGCGATGAGCAACGGACTAATGAATTTACCTATCGAGGGACAGCAATACTAGGTACCTGTAAGCTCGAGTAGGTAATGAATGAGAGAACAGAGAACTCACCTCAGTCGTCGCGCGATGAGCAACGGACTGAGGTGCGAAGGTCGCCAGGTGGGCGCCTTATGTACATAGTCGTATGAGACACTGGTACAAGGGCAAGACAGGACAAGGGCGCGCTCGGGCCAGGACAGGGCGCGAGCGCGGATCGAAAGACAATTATCTGGTAGATATTTGGCTAAAGTAGACAGATCAATACCTGATCACGAAAGACAAAAGAACAAGAAAGAAAGAGAGACTCCGTGCCGGTTGCGACACAGTCTGATCGTGCTCTGGGTTGTGCCCGAGCTTGCAACTTCCAACACTATGTACAGTAGACTATCTCATAATGCATAGCAATGGGAGTGGAAAAAGTCAATGCATTATAAGATTTATGCATTATTAGAGTGCATTTTGGCTGCAGAAGGACCAGGGTGCAGCTCCCTGATACTATGCATTATGGGCAAATATGCATTATGACCTTATGCATTATGAGACAGTCTACTGTATCTCATCCAGATGGCTTTTATTATGCATTTTTTGTTTATCTTATCTTATTGGATCACATGACCTTCATCACATGACCAAGTCTAGGTCAAACCCTTTCACTTGATTCACATTCATTCTAGATTCTTATTTCCCATGCTTCCTTAATTACCACTATTCTAGACCATGACATTGTTAATAATATGGTTTCTTAGAGCCTGGATGGCAATGCAAAAGTTAGTAACCTCAGTCCTTGGCTTTATTTGTCTTACTGCATTAACATGGCAGCATTTTCTGTGGTTTGAGTGGAGATTTGTCTATCTGCTATGGTGATTTTTATTTATGTATACTATCATGAGCCTGGAGTTGCAAAATGACCTAGAGATGCAAAATGAATTCTGCTGCAACACACAATACAAACAATGACTTGTACTTGTGGATCTAGCTTGTAATAGACCTTCTATATGTTAAAGTGCATATCCTCCAGACTCAAGTCTGACCAGAGCTGTGG
The DNA here is from genome assembly GCA_038089155.1 of Nevesoporus exiguus. NCBI lineage: Eukaryota > Fungi > Basidiomycota > Agaricomycetes > Boletales > Boletaceae > Nevesoporus > Nevesoporus exiguus. The sequence continues at coordinate 8,715 of JBBPKI010001200.1, forward strand.
AGTTCTAGTGGTTGATAGAGGAGTTAGTGTAGGAGTTGGACTGGAGGTCTGAACAGAGAAGTTGGAGCAGAGGTACTCAGGAGGACATTGGCACAGTGTTAAGTCTGGACTCTCCAGACTTAAGTCTGATTGGAGGTCTGGGGGTACTGAGGGGATAGTAGACCTGTTAGTCTTGGAGGTGGACCAAAGTCTGGAGTGGAGGAGTCAGAGGAGGGATTACTCAGGAGAACATTGGCACATGACTTATGTGTCGTGCCCTTGAACAGGTCCATGTCCTCATATTTCAGAGGATTAGAGTTCCAATAGGAGGAGGAGATGGGGATCGTGACAAGAGAATGGAGAGTGGACTAATTCAGGAGACCATGACAGGAGTCAAGAGAGTGGGGACTAATTCAATATTTGTGCTAAAGCTACACAATGGAGTGTACAGAGATTATATACTAGGAGTTCAGGAGTGAAGTATGCCAGAGCACAGCATAGGAACTGTGTTCTGAGGCAAGCATTACAAATGTACAATAATGATGAGTAATACTATAAAGAGTTCTGGGCCCCAGTATAACCAAATACTGGTCTGAATATAGCATTGGTCTGAGCAGAGGAATGGAGCTCTGAGCATGGAGGAATGGAGATGGACTGAGAGGGTTAGAGTTGGCCAGAGTTGGCTGGAGTTGACAGGAGTTAGGGCCAAAGGGATCAGAGATGGATGGAACAGCACAGGATATGACAGTGCCTCCTCTTTAAGGCCAAGCCCTTGAGGCCTCAGTAAGCACAGATAGAGCACAGAGCCAGTCCAAGGAAGCAATCAAGCTTCTGTGGAAAGGGTCCACTAATGGAGGGGATAATGGGGTTGCTTACTGGGCCCAAGTCTGAGGCAGGGTACCATGTGGAGTTGAGTGTGATGAAGGTTTTGTTAGGATCATGCTGGAAAGCTCAGAATTCTACCACCACATAGAATAAGCTCCTCCAAGGAAGGCTTCTAGCCTTAGTGTGATGGATATGGAGAGCTTGGAGGGTGTGTGAATAGAGGGAACAGATGTCAGAGATAGCAGAGTGCATGAAGGGGTGGCAGTGGAGGTGGTTCAGAAAACAGAGTGGGGACACTGGAGGGTGAAAATAGAGGTAGAGAAATTCAGAGGGCACCAGAATGGGGGTCAGAGATGCCCAGAGTGGGCCAGAGAGTGGGGGAGAAGACAAAGAGATCTGAAGGAGATCAGAGGTGCCTGGAGTGGGCTGGAGGAAAGGGAGTGTATACTAGGTACCAGAGGGTTCTAGATGCTAGAGGGGAAAATGAAGGAGAAATGCAGAATCTGGAGAAAACTAGAGAAAACTGGAGTTAAAATAAAGCTATAGAAGTTGAAGGGTCCCAGAAGGGGTCAGAGTAGCCCAGAGGGGCTGGAGAAGTGGAGGAGTACACTGAGGTACTGGAGGATTTGAAAACCAAATAGAAACAGAAAGAAGAAGGAGTCTAATAAAATGCAAAGAAAACAGAGGGAGAAAGCAGAGGTGTACAGTGAAGTACCAGAGGAGTCAGAAGACAAAATAAAGAGAATACTCCAGAGTATGTTTGGAGTTTTCAGAGTTAAATGTGGAGGGGTACCACTGACATTCAGAGAGACAGAGGAGGATGAAAGTGGAAGAGAATGCCTGAGTTGGCAAAATGTCACAGAAGAAAGCAGAAGGGGAAGAGAGGGACCTGAATGGAGTCAAGAGTAATAGAATCATCATGTAGAAATGGAGTATTCTGGAGTTTGACCAGAGGTATCAGTGATGAATGTGGAGGGGTAGAGGGTGCTGGAGGACATATGGGGGTGTACCACAAGGGTACTGGATGGTCAGAAAGGCAGAGGGGAATTCTGTAGGCCCTAGGAAATGGTCTGGAGGGGACAGACTGAGGAGCCAAAACAAGAAGCCAGAGGATGAGGGAGCATGGTTGGGCAGGGGTGTACTTTGAGGGTACTGGAGGTGAGAATAGAGTTAAAGTGGGGGTTTCAGAGGGGTAACTCCAGAGGTGCCAGAGTTGGTGGGGGGTTGTGAAGGTCTTTGGAGGGTTAGGAATAGAGGTACCATGAACATACTGCAGAGTGGCAAGGTGTACAATATGTGTATTGGAGTTGTCAGATGGAATACAGAAGTGTACCACTGGAGTACTGAAAGATTTTGGAGGATGGCAGGGGTAGGGTGAGGCTGAGGTGGGGGGATGCCTTCCCTTTAAGGCTGAGCCATCAAAGGCCCAAGTGGGACCTGAGAACACTGACCTGAGAATATCCAGGAGGAAATGAAGGGAAAACAAAAATTATTAGAGTTGTAGTAGAGTAAAAGTGAAGTAATGGAGGTAATTAGAGGTAATTGGAGATAACGGAGTGCAAGGAAATGCACAATGGAAAGAATAAAAGGAGAACAAAAAGCAGAAATGGGCAAATCAAAATAGAGAATGTCCAAAAAGATCAAAAGTAGAGTAGTCCTAAAACAGAACTTAATATTAGAGTTGACAGGATGCCAAGGGTCAATCTTGGTTGGTCCTGGGTGTGGGAGAAATATCTGGACAAGGCTGGTCAGAGGTCCACAGGATGAGACTGCAAAGGTCCAAGATCTATGTTAAAGAAAACAGGAAAAAGAAGATACACAGGAAAAGCTAAATGGAACAATGATTGGTCAGTCCTTAATGCAGGAAGAAATCTGGACAGAGCCAGTTGGAGGTCTGCAGACAGTGGCTGCACAAAGGCCTGAGGTCTTGGGTGAATTCAGGTGCAACTCCTGGGATTGATTCCAGATAGAGTCCCAGAGTGCAGAGTTTTGGCATTCAATCTGTGAGGGTGTTAGATGAAGGTGCAGCTTCTTATACCTATTCAATCAATGGATCGATTATTAGGCAAGTGTGTGGTGTCCTAAACAAAACAAACATTAGTGAATCCAAAGAAGTTGACCCAAAGGTCACAGAGGTGGATTGCCCCAAGGGAGAAGAGGAAACAGAATGGTCTGGAGTTGACCAGAGTTTGTTGGAGTTGACAGAGAACTGTCAAGGACAGAAACAAAGAGAGAACACAGAGAAATATAGGTAGAAGGTGAAAATAACAGAATGGAACTGTCCAAAATGGACAGAACTATGAGGGGCAGAAATCAAAGGGTACCAAAGAAATGGACAACAGAAACAAAAGCATAATTGGAGTGCTCTGGAGTGCTCCGGAGTAGGCCAGAGTTCGTCAGAGTTGACAGAAACTGTCAACAATAAAAATGGACAAATGGTCAGAAAGAAATAAAGTAGACAAAATCAAAGGTGACAGAGCAGTCCAAAGTGGACCAGAGGGACCACTAGAGTGGGCAGCAATGGAGGAAAGGAACACAAGAAGAATGAAAAGAGGGCAGAGTGAAACAGAGTTGTCCAGAAGTGGACTGGAGGAAAGATCTGATGGTCTAGAGTGGACCTAGAGGGGGAGTCATGAGGTTATTATGAGGCAAACAGAGAGAAATGAATGAATGCATCAATGGGTACTCCAAAATGGTATGCAGACAAGGGTGATGCAAACCCCAAGTCTGGACTTCAGGACAGAGGGAAAATGAAGTGAAGGGTCCAGAGGTGTTGGAGCCAACTGGAGTTAGGTCAGGGTTACCTTTGGACTTTTGGTTCTTAGGTTTGGAGAAGCAGAGTGTGAGGCTGGAGCGACCAGAGCAATGGCCATCACAAGAGCCATCGCAGTGCTGAAAAGGAAACAGAGTGACCTATGGAAGTGAATAGAGGAGGACCCACAAGGGGTCCAATACCATGCTGGCTGGGAATGCCAGAGCTGGCAGTGGAGTGAGCAGAGGTGGCTTCAGACTTGTGATCTGAAAGTGGCAGAGGTAGTGGAGTTGAATGTTGAGGATGGGGAATGGTCAGATGTTCCAGAGGCTGACTTTCCTTTCTGAGGCATCCTGCCTTCCCCTGTAACAGTCATGGTTTCCTATTACCTACAACTGCCTTCTACCTCTGGGCTATTGGCCGGCCTAGACTAGGGAGGCACTCATGAAGAGGTTCAACATCCCTGAATAGGTGTAGAAGGGCCTTGGTCAGCGGGGCGACTCCTCAGAGTTAGCTGACAACCGTTCTGTCTCATGGAATGTGCTCAACTAGTGGGGTGACCCACAAGAGGGTTTGCTATCGATGAGGGACAGACCTTTGCTAGGTCACAGGAAGTACTCTGATAGAGTACTTGGCCACTCTCCTTAGATAAGGTGGGCAGGGACTAAGGCTCTCTTCTTCGGTAAGGCGAGTGAAGACAAGTGGAGTGAGCAGGCAATAGTTAACCACAAAGATGTTAAGAATTGGCTAAGGTAGCTGCTACTGTACATGGAGGTTTAAATAGTGTCTACCTAAGAGAGGCTGCACCCACAGCCAAGTGGTGGTAACCATCTATCAAAGATGGTGGGGAAGGTAATGCATCAATAAAAAATGTAGATGAAACAAGCTGTGTCAAAAGATGTCAAAGATGATGGAAGCTGAGAAGTCTAAAGCTATAGTAATGGGATCAGGCAGATGTCATCCAAGTACAGGATGATGAGGTATGAAATATACACTTCCAATGTGATCGGTCCCTCCCAAAGATGAAGAAAGAAAATAAGCAGGAGGTGACTGTAAAGAAATAAAACTGTAACATTACCCTCTTCATACACTCGAAGCCCTGCTTTGAGACTTGACCAAGGTCCTCTAATCCCTATCTGGTCCCTCTGGGTCTCTCTTATTGATCTCATAGTCTGTATAATCAGATTTGAGGATGGTGTCACATACACCTGAATCATGTCCCATTGTCCCACAAGTAACACATTGGGTGGTGGGGCAGAGAGAGGCAGCATGACCCCAATGGTGGCATGTATTGCATTGTGCAGAGAGACACTGAGCACTATTGTGCCCTGGTGCCCAGAGTTTGCACTTGGGGCAGCGGTACTGGGGGCAGTGCCTCCGAAAGTGTCTGAGGGTCCTGCACTGAAAGCAGTGAGTTACTGCCAGGTTCTCAGGTGAGATTTCGGAATGAGGTGGGGATGGCAAGACTCATTCTGGGACAGAGATTCTTTGACTGGCAGGGGAGATAGTAGCCAGGTGTTATATCCATGACATCCCATCCATCTCTGCCTCCTCCAGCCCCATCTCCAACCAACTCCAGTCACCTCCACTGCTCTCAGTCCACCTCCACTTCCTCCATGCTTGGAGCTCCGCTCCTCCACTCCAGACCAAGGCTGTGCTTGCCCAGGGACTTGGCTATACTTTGGACCTGGATGTATTTCATACATTCCATTTGTACATCTCTTTACTTCCTCCATCTCTTCTTAGGTCCCTTATGGGCCCTTGATTTATCTCACCTAT
>JBBPKI010001201.1:0-14047 GCA_038089155.1 Nevesoporus exiguus
CAAATGTCCTCTTCTCTCTACTAGGCATTGCAAGGCTCACTTGGATTTTGCTTATGCCCATAAAGATTGGACTGTAGAGGATTGGAAGAAGGTAATATGGTCTGATGAGACCAAAATCAATTGCCTAGGATTAGATGGGGGCAAATGGGCTTGGAAAAAGGCAGGTGAGGGACTTAGTGATAGGCTGGTGGATGGAACCCTTAAGTTTGGGGGAGGTTCTCTGATGATATGGGGCTGTATGACTTGGGATAGGGTTGGATTTGCCACTAAGATTGATGGAAGGATGGATGGGGACCTCTACCTTCAGATTTTGAAGGATGAACTGCAGCAAACCCTGGAATATTATGATCTCTTTCCTCCTGACACTGTCTTTCAACAAGACAATGATCCCAAGCATACCTGCAAAAAGGTCAAGGAGTGGCTAGAGGAACAAGAATTCAAGACTATGGTTTGGCCTGCACAGTCCCCTGACCTGAATCTCATTGAATATCTTTGGGGTTGGCTGAAAAGAAGGCTTGTAGAGCATGAAAACCTACCTAATAGAATTCATGAATTGTGGGAAAAAGTTCAAGTGGAGTGGGACAGGATACCAGTGGAGGAATGTAGGAAACTGATTGAGAGCATGCCTAGAATGGTTCAGGCAGTGGTTAAAGCAAAAGGAAGCTATACAAAGTACTAAAAGTGTTAAAATACCCTGTTTGATTCAAAAGTGCAAAAACCCTTTCCATGATGTTACTGTTTTGAATCAGTCATAGCTCCATAGCATGTGAACCAAATCACATGACCCAGGGGGTAATTTCATAGCCAAGAGTATGTACTATTTATAACACCACCAAAACTAATTGAAATTCCCATGCCATTTGGTGGTGTGTGAAGCACACTACCACCCAGGCCAACATGGAAAGGGTTTTTGAGGTCACTATATAAGTAGCTAGCTACTTCACTTGTAAACCTCAAGCTAGACCTGCACAATCCACATCTACTCTGGACTTGCTCCTGTCTAAACTATCACCTCAATGGTTCTCTTTTGCTTCTTTATTCCTTGTGAGATGTTGTGCCTCTTTGTGAGTGCCTCCTCACAAAAAATCTTTGTCATTTGCAGTCCAGAAGGACATGCTCCATAACACTTAGTTTAGCGAGGAAATTTTCTGCTAGTGTATGCTAGTGGAGCTCATAACCTATTAAAACTAAGTAGAGGGCAGTGATGCCCACTCAGCTAAAGTCCAGGAGGATGGAAGACAACTATATTCACCTAAGGAGAGGGCAGTGATGTCCACTATATATATATTAGCTAGTGTAAAGTAAAATGAAATAGAAGCTCACCTCAGCCAAAGTCTAGGAGGATGGAAGACAACTGAGGGAGATGAAAATAGAAGTCCAACATAAGTACCTATGGGTAGAGATGTGCTTGCATAACTTCCCAGTAACTCCAAGACCTATCTAAGTCATCTCTGAGTCATCTCCAATGAACTCCAAAATGTCACTAGGAGTTCCAGTGGAACTCCAATATGGAACACAGTTAGTGGGGAACCAGAGTATGGCCAGAGTATGTCTGGAGTAGTCCAGAGTAGTCTGGAGTTATGGGATTTTGACATATACTAGAGAGTCAACAGGGACATCAAGGATGCCAGGGAATAAGTGAGATAACATCAAGGGTCTATAAGGGACCAAGAAGGGATAAAGGAAGCAAAGAGGAGTACAAATGAGAATATACAAGAGATATCCAGGTCCAAAGATAGCCAAGTCCCTATGTGAGCACAGCCTTGGTCCAAAGCAGAGGAGTGGAGCTCCAAGCATGGAGGAAGTGGAGATGGACTGAGGGTGACAGAGGTGGCTGGAGATGGCCAGAGATGGGGCCAAAGGAGGTGAAGATGGATAGGATGTCATGGATATGACACCTGTCAATTCAATCCATTCAGGCCCTAAGTAATGAAGTTCTAGCATAAGAAAGAAGTCATGAAGGTTTACTAATAGCAGAGCCCAAATAAAGTAGCTAAGGGAAAAAATAGAAAACAGATCAGAGTTGTGGATGAAGTTGAAACAGAGTTGGTCTGGAGGGACTGGAGTTGGGCTTGAGATTGCAGAATATGACAGTATTGGATAGCAACTGAGGTAAGGACTTGATTCTTCCTTCATATATCTAGCTAACTACTTTAGTAGAGGACTTATGTTCAAAAACATGCTAGTTAACATTTTAGCATTCCAATATGAAATACCATGATTCTCAACAGGAAGTTCTACTTTTATCTCACAAGAGACAAGCATGGTTTGACCAAGTTCCTCAAATTGGTCATATAGAGAGATCCATTAGAAGTCAAACAGGCAATCAAAGAGTTATCGCCTGTGGATGGAGGTAGACACCGACGATGCCCTTGAGCTACTCGGTCCTGGCACAGTAGACTCGCGCGTGAGAGTGTTCGCGGTCAGACAACTCAATCGCGCTGATGATGACGTAACTACCATTTCCCATGATCGTCCTTCTGGAGCCATTGATTAAAATATTTATTTTAGGAACTCATGCTGTACCTCCTACAACTCGTTCAAGCGCTCAAATTTGAAAGCGCTGCGAGTGATCAGCGGTCGTCGCGGTTGACGACGAGTGCGATATCATATGACGACAGTGGACTTTCTGATCTTTTGATTACTCGCGGGGTCTAGAATCATGTGCTGAGGAACCGATTGTATTGGTACCTTATGGTGGAGGTTGCTCTGGAAGATAGAACGGTGGCGAAGATGTATGGCAGAATTGTGTTCAAGTTCCTCAGCGGGATACTCGAGGTGAGTACGTTCTCGTTCTGGTGGTTCGTCACGTATTCACGCCCGTTGTAGTTGGAAGGTGGGAGCGAACGTCGCGAGCTCATGCGAAGATATGGAATCATGGTCGAGACATTGGCGAAGCGCGCAAGAGACATCAGGATCTCGAAGGATCCCCATCCAAAAAAAATAAAAAGCTGCGCTCATTTATAAATGACCCAAAGAACGGCCTTATCAGCATTCCTCCACTCCCGCTCCCGCTAAATGCCCGGATCGCGATCACCGGCATCAATGCCGATAAGTCTTCGGTGTTCAAATCAAATCAGCTCCCGTTCTTGCTCTATTTCCAGTGTGTGGACGGCTCGGAATATCCAGTTATCTTCAAGGACGGAGATGATATGCGACATGATCAACTAGTATTGCAGCTTTTTACGCTCATGGACCAGCTATTGCGAAAGGAAAATTTGGATTTGAAACTAATACCATATGATGTCCTGGCTACCGGTCCATTGCAGGGTATGGCCCACTTCATTCCAAGCAAGACGATAGCGGCCATAGTCAGCGAACACAGAACGCTACTCAATTATCTTCGTGTGAGCCATCCGGACGAGGGAAGTGTAGGCACGTATGGTGTGGAGCCGAGTGTGATTGACACGTTCGTTCGTGGTTGCGGTACGGGTCGTTTATTCGCATGGTCCGAGACGGTCATTGACCAAGCTGTAGCGGGCTATTGGGTCGTCACGTACCTACTCGGCGTCGGAGACCGTCATTTGGATAATCTGTTACTCACCCCCGACGGTCCGTTCTCTTCGCAATTCCACTGGATTCTAAGCGGATGCTCATTTGTTCCCCGCACCTAGGGCATTTCTTTCACGGTATTACTCGGTGTTTCTCTCTTACTACCGCTGTGCTAATGCGCATAATTCGCAGTCGACTTCGATTATATTTTGGGCCGTGACCCGAAGCCGTTTCCCCCTCCCGTGAAAGTTTGTAAGGAGATGGTCGATGGGATGGGTGGCGCACAATCCACGCGCTATGCACGTTTCAAAACCTTTTCTTCACAGCATTCGCCATCCTGCGCAAGAGCGCCAATCTCATTCTGAATCTCGTTGCACTTATGGTCGATGCCAATATCCCTGATATCAGGCACCGTGACGTACACGAGCTGATCCAGGATAAGTTACGGCTCGACCTTGCGGAAGAGGAAGCGACCAAGCACAGTATTGGAGAAGCTGATCTCTACTCGTGTGTCGTTGGCAGGATAAATGGAACACCGGTTTCTTTACGTATCGTAGACTGGACGAAGCTTCCTGAAACCAGTGTCATTATCGACGGCACAACAAAGATCGTCAACGACGGAGAACGTGCATTTTACTTGCGGAAGGACCTGCCAAGCTGACCAAGCCGATTTTGAAATTACCAAGGGGAGTGGAGACGGCGCGACTTGGAGGGCGGGATTAGACGCACGAGAGCTAAAATGCGCGGATTGCCCGAGAAATAAAATCGATGGGTGGGTCGCTCTCCGTGTGACCTGTGTTCGGGACTTGCTAACTTGCTCCCGCCACCCAACTTCCAAACGCCAGTTCGAGACTGGTGTGATCCCCGTCCATGTCCATGACGGCGAGAAGCAATACCGTGGCGGAGGCTGGTGTATGAAAGAGGCAGCACTCCAGGCACGCAGAGACGGCTGTCTAGCAACCAAACACGGAAAAGTGAAGCGCAGGGTGGGCGTCCCAGAACCAGCCGTCGCGCGAATTGACAGGCCACAAACGGCGGTTGTATATCTCGTTGGCTGGGAGGTCCGAGGCAACGGCGGATCAGAACACCAACGACATCGTGGTCGCCTGGTGTCAATGGAAGAGAACAGTTTTACCCGTATCCTGGGTCTACTAGTGCCACAACGAGCCAACGCGCAGTACTTGGACGGACGTACATGCCGTGGCGTTACGAGACACTCCGTTCATGTCGCATCTTGACGCACCCAAAGGCACCCTGGGGACGTGTTTGGCAGACGTGAACGAGGCCTCCCGGCCTGGACTAAGCGGAATTGCGATCTGTTTCGGCCCCTGCATTACGCTTCGTTGATCGTGAAACTATGCAGTTGTCCCAAAACCGGGCCTTCGTGATCAGAAGACAGTACTTAGTCCCGGTCTGACGACGCCGTCGAGTGGCGAGGTCGAAGCCAGTTCATGATTCCGAGTGATCTCCAAGGAAGAGTCGAAGAACTACATCAGATGAGCTTCCCGTGTCGACTATCATGAGGATGGTGGGGTAGAATGATGATTGGTGATCGTTAAGCCTTGTGATTAAAATGAAGCGGAGTCGCAAGGGTGAGTGCCACCGCGACTGCAAGTGAGTCCGCAGATGGAGCGCTCTAACGGCACACTACCCCTACTCCGACTTCGACCTCAACCAGACACATTCGTTGCCTTCATGATGTTACAGAAGACTTTTTTTGAACGAGGAGAGAGGCAGGCAAAGCAGGTCAGGTGTATTTTTCGTTTTTTTTTTTTTCCACTCCTGGGCCGACGCTGAGCTGGGATGCCTCCCAAAACGTGGGCCCGGGGACGGGTCTGGCATGCAACATGCGAGCGGTATGCACGAGCCGCGCTTCTGATTCCGTGATTCAACCAGGTGGGAACACCACGTTGTGCACTTTGTATCGCCCGCTCCAAGCTCCTCCAACTTTGCAGCTGGCTTGATGTCCCGGACGATGAAAAATGGACCGAAGCCGCCAGCCATCGAATACCTGGGCGTTTGAAACAGCTGCCTAGCATCTACCAATGCCGGTTAATGGCTTGACAACCGATGACTATCGAAGGAGGCCAATGCATGAACAGTCCAAGATCTACGATCTGGAGGGTGGCAAACCTCGACGGCTAGTGACGCGATCGGAAAGGATCTTCCTGGCGTATGAATTGTGCAAGCGCGTTCACTGACTGTAGGTATGATACATGGCAGTTTCGTTCTACCAACGCGCGTAGTTGCCAAATTGGCCCGATCCAAAGACGTCCCGAAATCAGCAATTCGCCTGACAGGATTGAGCCGGCGGGGTTCTGTCGCTGTACTCCGGCATTCAAAACGATGGAAGAGTTATCGAGCCAGGCCGATTATCACACTAGCATCGTCCACGCTTTCGTGGTGGTGCTGCTATATGAACACTTTCTAAAACCGGGCTGTTGCTCCACTCGATGGGACATGCCTCACGTTTGTGATGTTCGGGAAAGCGTTCGGCTTGGTTGAACGTCCGGAGCACTGGATGGTCTGGCTGGCGTTTTCCAGGGATAATCTCCATGGTGTGTTGGTCTCACACAAGATCAGCGCGATTGACCACTGCAGTGCCCCGCCCTCCCAGAATACAAGGCATCCTAACCGCAACGATCATTCACGTGCCTAATCAGCATTATCAAAGTGGTGTCTCTAGGGTCTCTAGGATGTCATATCATCTCCAAATCATGGCCGGGCTGCCCTCCGGTGCCAATCGGCGTTGTTCTTCATTGACCTGCGTGTATCCATGTCTTCACGCGGCCATTTGGAGAGCCTTTCACAGCGGTTCCGGAGCGTATATATATCAAAAGGACCTCTGCGAATGATACATCAGCAGCAAGATATTCATACCTACATCGCTCTACTGTCAAACACTAATTTCCTCACTCGCCTTATTCGCCATGAGCCCGAACCAGGATATACGCTACAACCGCAATTTCAACGACGCGGTAGGATATCGTTGACTAAGGCCGACAAGGGACAACACTGACGGCATGAATTCCAGGACGCTGCCAGGCTTTGTCAGCTTGCACAGCTCGCGAACCACCCTCAACACCGCTACTACACTTGCGGTTGGGTGAACGGAAACATGATTTGTAGCTCATTTGTTCAAAGTCCCAACTTTTCCGACCATCTCCGCACCCACCACGGCATCGTAGGCTCAGATCAGGCCATGGTCATGTGCCGCTGGGTCGGTTGTTTCGCCGAGATGAAGAAAGAGAGCCTAATGCGACACATCAATGAAAAACACCTCGAAGTGAGGCATGCATGCCCACACTGCCCGGAGCAGTTTACACGTCCCTATACTATGAATGGCCACATCCAGAAGAAACACCCGGATAATTGACTGGGGTTGCTGTCCGAATGTAGGTAGACCTCTTTGCGTTGCCTTACGAAACACCATTCACACACTCTTGCAGCGGTGAATTGCGGAAATCTGGTCTGGTCGGTTTCAAGATGTCAGCACGTATCATTGTCACACCTCGGCTTCCTGGATACATTACCCCTGTTGCCCCCTTGGATGTATACGTCTACACTACCTAATGGACCTCATGTATCTTATTGTAGAGGTCTCTCCTAATTTAGTCCTATCATTTTAGTTCCCACGATCATTTGAGCCTGCCAACCGCCGAGACATTTCCGACGTTGGGGCGTTCCTTGGCAAGCTGTGTCACTCGAGATAGGAATACTTGGCGCCGCCGCGTGCCGACATTTGTGCGGCTGTGGATTCGGATTATTCAACCCGCTCCTCGCTTGCAATTGGAGTGCGTGAAGATTAGCCAGTCGGGCAAAAGGCGTTTGCCGTGGCTGATGTTCATCCTCATGGTTGTCCTTCTAGTCTCCAACGTTCACGAATATAGTCGATGTTCTGCGGCGTTAAAGCCTTTGGTGACTTGGTCTTGATTCACAGGCTTCTTCAAGTTAACTCCAGGCTCTACTAATGGCTCCGAGCGCTCCATCACTAATGGGTATCTGGCAATTTAGAACGGGAACCTTGGCAGGCTCATTCGAGAAGCCTGCATAATGAATCCGGGGCCCCCTTGTCTTGGATCCTTCATTCGCGGCTGGCTACGGGTGGGACTCCTGTGGCAAGGAAGGAAGAGGAAATGATCCCGACCCTGCTAGGCAGGTGCACTCAGGTCTTTCTGGCCGTTCAAACCCGGTTGCTCGTAAATCGGTCGCAAGAATGTACTATAGTCGCTGGAGCCCAGCAACTCTCCCTCGCGCGCATGAATCACGGTATCAACGGATCGGTGCGCCAAATTCTATTGACTGGGCGACAATCCGAAGCGATCTCTTTAATGGAGCTTGGGCTTGGGCTGGCAATACCGAATTCAATGGAGCAAGCGTAAAATCGACTCAAGTGTACATATCCTATTGCTTGCATCTCATACACCAGCAGGTCACAGCAACATGCCAGGGTTACTGCTCATATAAGGCAGCTCGCCGTTACAAGCCACAAACGAGGTTGCAGCATTGGCGATCTACTGGGCACGCGTCGGGTGCACGACTCTCGACGATGGACGGTCCGATCTCCGCAAGATGAAGTGCCCTAGCACACGAACCGCGATATCTAACCAATTGTAGCTGACGCTTTGTGCATTCAAGTGAGAAGAACAGAGCATCTACCCGAATACGGCAGCAGCTGACAAAACTACGCACTGTCACCGTACCGCCTTTCCACTGCCTTCATATCCGGAACCGTGTAATCTTACCTCTTTTTACTTCTCTGCTTTGGACTTTGTCCACTCTACGTCGCAGCCCCCCAAGTGATATTAAATCAGCCATGGTTATTAGCAGACGTCCCGTACATCCTACTCTATTTACACGCCGTACAGTGGACTGCCGCTAAGAGGCAATTCATGGATAATAAATAAAGTCATGACAGAAAAAAGTAGAGGTACGGACCATCAATGTGAATGGACGAGAGGGATTGTGTAAATGGAAATAATCTTAATACCTAGCCATGTAACCACCATAAGGTTTGGTAATTCGCTCAATGGGAGCGAAGCGGATTTTGTGGAAGACGGGCAAGGGACAGTAACATCGCTTCGACTCGTCGGCGGTTGATTGGCTGAACCTGACTGCAAACCGAGCTAGTGTAGCACAAAAGAAAGAAGTGTCGAATACTGTCTCAACGGTCGGGGTGACCGATCGACCGACGGACGTTCTGTATCTGAGTCGGACCTAATAACTGAGTACTGACTCTATTGCGTTCGCACGTTCGTTGAGGCACGAAGGGGCTAAGCAATAAATCGGTCGGAGAAAACGAAAATTTCCCGGCGACCTGGCATAGTCGCATCCGAATATATGTACTCGGTGATCCCGTTGGCTCGTGCGGCGGTTAGCCTCCTTTACGACTGTTCCGGTGGCAAGTGGTATTAATTACAGTCGTCGGTTGTGCCAACTTGAAAACACTGAAGCATAAACATGCTAGACAGAATGCAGCTTGGGTAGCTTATCTAACTCAAGTATTGCACAAAATCCAAGGTCTACGAACTTACTTTGGTTGTCATGGAATTGTAAGCATGCTGGCCTACTTAGGTCCTGTACCTAATACATGTACCGTCCGCAATACTGAATCCAACGCATTCAGTATACTGCCTTTTGGTGTAGCGGTTATGTGCGCGGCGGTCTGACTCCTCACAGGAATTGTGTGAATAACTCGCTGAGGAGCGGAGTTGTTTGTCTGACTGCTATGGATGTGGGTCCCAGGGTAAACACATCGGGCCACGGCTCGGAGTCGACAAACTCAGCAGATCAGCCGACTCACAGGATAGAGGAAAGTCTGCGAAGGAATTAACCGTAATCCTGAGTGAGGACTAGTACTGACAGGACTCCATAAAGCTAATGAAAGACGTCTGGGATCGCTGAGGGTGCGCTAAGTAAGGCAAGTGTTTCTAGGCTTAGTGACACCAAATGCTACACGGGTGCCAGGGCATTTTGAAGCAGCGAGATTAGGAAGTCCTAAGGCTTGCTACTACTTTCCAGTAAGCTGCCGCGGGGGGTGTCACAACCAGGGCGGCGTTCACCAGTCTTGACACCAGTTGGATCGCCACCAACGTCGTTGCTGTCGCCATTGCTGTTTCGAGTTGGCGGTCAAGTCGAGAAAGTTCGTCAACGAAGTTCCACACTCGGACTCCATAGAAATCTGTTCCCACAATAATGCTGTATGGCGGCGCCAATCGCACTGTTCAGAGTCTCCAGCGTGATACTAAACCGTATGCTCATTAGCCTCAGACTCCACGCCTCGCATCAAAATTCCCAATAAAGCCTTGAACTTCGTCCTGCTAGATGAGCCCACTCGAATCGTATCTCGTCTCATAGAATTGATTGATTCGCTAGAAGCTGCTGACACGGGAGCTCTAGGTCGGAGCCCGGGCGAACCCCCCGCTCATGTCGACGCCTACCCCCGATCTGACCGACAAGATTATCCGACCAGACGGTCGGCGCTGTGCGGCAGGCGGCTTCAGTGATGTCTTTCGGTGTCAGTACGTGACCGATGACGGCGTCAAAGAGGTCCGAACGCTGTTTCACTTCCATATGGTTTCTTGCCCTGACCTGTCTGCTCTTTTATCCTGAGAAGGTTTCTGTGAAGGCTTTTTGGTTCAGTTTCTCAACCAGCAAGAACGAAAACGGTGAAAGAAAGGCGGCTCACGTACGTCTCTTTCGTTTGCCTTACCATTAGTATCAGAGGACTAGGGGTTCGATCTTCCCTCGTAGATGATACGTCGAAAGCTTGGGATTTGGAGGCGGCTTAGACATCCCAACATTATGCCATTTCTTGGGATCATATACAGGCTTAGCAGACAGGGAAATGCGTCCTTGGTGTTGATGTGGATGCCATGTGGTACGCTGCACAAGTTTTTAGAGACGCGAGGTGATCAGCTTGTTGTTGCATACCGCCGACAGCCGGTAAGTAAAACCTTTTCGAGATAGAGTGGTACCCTTTGACGACTCTCTTGCATTTCAGCTATTGGATATTGCTAATGGACTCCATTATCGTGGGTTTATTTAATCCATACCAGTATGCTTGCATCACTCATCGAGGACAGTGCACTCATTCCAGATGATCCACGGCGACCTCAAAAGTGTACGTCGCTAGAGTCGAGTCTATGTTGTCTGCTGAGCTGCGTACAGTGCAATGTGCTCCTCGATCGCAGTTACAATACTTGTCTGATCGATTTCGGGTGCGCGTCGCTGGTATGACAACACCCGGAAGGGTTCGCTTATCTCATGGTGTCCTCCATGAGGCCGGGCACTATACGATGGGCTGCGCCCGAGTACTTTTTGCTCGAGGGAGAGAGGAAACATACCATCAAAAACGACATTTACTCGTTCGGGAACGTCGCTCTACTCGTACGCACCGGCCAACTTCTTGGACTGTGTGGAATTGTGACCTTCTCTTCGTTTTATCAGGTACTAACCGGAAAATACCCGTGGTGCGAAGTCCGAGTTGATGCTGCTGTCGTGTTGCAGTTGTCTAAAGGTCTCAGGCCTGCTCGACCAACCAAGCCACCGGTTGAGGAGCAGCATTGGGCGCTTATCGAGCGGTGCTGGTCCTCAATCCCTGAGAGACCACTTACCGAAGAAGTGATTTCCTTGCTCCAGCAACTCCTTAATGTCGCAAAAGTGTCTGGTGTGATCGATCTCGCAGCCGTAATGAACCAGGATAACTGCGTTGATAGTGGTGGCATCGACGGTGTTCCCCCGCGCACCCCTGCTCTTGAGCCCACTGGCAGTACTCAGAGTAGCGAAGTCCCTTTGCAATCAATCGATGAGGAGCCGATGCCGCTTGGAAGAAAAGTAGTTTCCTTACTCCGGCAATTACTTGGTGCTGCCATGGTGCTTGGTAGAGCAGGACTTGCGGCTGTGATGCGTCGAAACAGCTTCATTGATGGTGGCGGTATCGACGGCGCTCCGCACACCCTCGCTCCTGCACCTACCGGCAGCACTCACAGCATTCCAGCCCCTCGGTCGCCAAACGACGAAAGCCTGCTTGGCGAAGAAATAGTTTCCTTACCCCAGCAGCCCTCCGACGCTGCAACGAGTCGGCGTCCGAGCCGTATCGATGGTGGTGGCACTGACGACGTCCCTTCGCCAACTCTTGCTCCTACACCTACCGGCAGCACTCGCAGCACACCAACCCTTGCATCAGGTCAACTCCCCAGCCCTGACCAGGACACCGTTGCAAGCCCTCCTTTCATCGGCCCAGGGAACACGCTGGCTACTTCTAGCGAGTTAACTGCGACATGACCGAAGGCCTCTTCGCCCACAGGCAATCTGAACATGTGCTATAACCGTGATTTCAACGACGCGGTAGGACATCGTTAACTAAGGCGACAAGGAACGATACTAATGGTATAAATCCCAGGATGCCGCTACGTTTTGTCAGCTTATACAGTCCATGGACCCCCGCTACCATACTTGCGGTTGGGTGAACGGCAACGCAATCTGTAGCTCGCTCATCCAAGGCTCCGACTTCTCCGACCATCTTCGCACCCACCACGGCATCGTAGGCTCAGACCAGACCAAGGACATGTGCTGCTCGGTCGGTTGCTTCGCCGAAATGAAGAAAGAGAGCCTAATGCGACACATTAACGAAAAACACCTCGAAATGAGGTATGCATGCCCACACTGCTCGGAGCAGTTTACACGTCCCTACACCTTGAATACTCACATCCAGAAGAAGCACCCGGGTAATGGAGGGTTACTGTCTGATCCTTTTTGTGTTGCCTTATGAAACATCATTTACCCATTCTTCTAGCGAAGAACTGCGGAAATTTGGTCTACCTGGTTTCAGGACGTCGGCATATCCCGTGGTATGACCAGGTCGATGATGGATAGGTTACTCCAAAACAGCTATCCCCTTTGGACTGTGTATCGTCGATGTGTATCTATCTATCTAATCCATCTCGTGTATCTTATCCCGGCATGGTTGCGCTGATCTCCAGCTCGAAGTATCTGAATCCGCCAATGGGCCGAGGAAACTCGGACCTTGGAGTGTTCGTTGGCATGCTGTGTCGAATCATGGCCGTGGATGGCGTCGCCGCGTGCCATGTTGACACGACGGCTGGATCAAAACGTTGGACGGGCTTGCCAAAATGCTGTGAAATGAAAACTTGGTGCTGTTTTTACCGCATTTAGTCATGGACGCAGCCATCGTACGACCCTGCTTCCCGGCTACAACGTGTGTTGGCATCAGGTCCGCTTGGCCCGGCCTAGATCCTGGCACGTACCAGCATCTTTGGGTTGGCTTGCTGTGTCAAATGGGATTTCGTTACTCCATGGTCGGCGACCGTCGGCGGAGGATACGCTAGCGCTGGCTGCCTCTGAGGGCGGGATAGAGGTCAAGTTGGGTGAAGATCCTCTTGTTCTGACCCGTTCTGACAACTACTAGATAGTCGAGATGCATCATCGGCGTAGGCGTAATGGGAGGGGTGACTCCACTAGCTTTAAACGACCCTGGGATGATCAGCGCTTTTTCTCCGACATCGTACGTAGAGTCCAATTAAAGATCCCGGCAAAACCTGGCGGCCATTTGCGTAGAGATTTCGGCCTTAGAGAGTGGCCCTTGGGGCCTTATAAAACGCGCTGGACGATAGGACACTCCAATATACTCGTCCACTTGAAGACGTTCTCATGGATCACCTTCAAGTTCCCGTAAACACCCACTATCCTGGTCCTGACACTAGCTTCATGGACCCGACAAGCCAACTTTACACATCGTCGCTGGCTGACGCCAGTACGAACGTACATCCAATCACTACAGTCGATTTTGTGCCGGGACACCTAGTCCCAAGCGTGTCATTTGCTGCTTACTCCATGTAAGACCCTTATGCCACCCGCTCGCAGCGGAAGAGCTCAGTCAGTCTAGATCCTACCGACCAGAGCCGATCCCAACTTATGGTACCGATATAAACTATCGCAGTAATTTCAACAACCTTCATCATTGGCCATGCCACCAAGATTACTCCACGAAGCGTGAGCCAGAGCTTGGTCGAAAAAGCTGGATTCCCCGTCTAACCGAGCATTTAGAAGCATGGGACGTCGGCGCAGTTGATCAGCGCATCGGGTGGGCATTGCCGCTTGTGACGGAATCCGGTCCGGTTTCCGCCAGAGAGGGCGTCTTACCACTCCACAATTTTCCAGAGCTATCACCCACCGACTCCCCCCTCGATTCGTGGACTGAAACAGGGCCACACATATGCGGGAGGAACACCTACGATTCATCTATGGGCGATCTGCCCACTGCAGCACACGCGTTTTGGGACACTTTCAACCCGCTCAAGCCTAGCCTTGACGCACACTACATGACCCCATTCAACCTCCCGGAAAGCGTTGACGTAAGTCCCCCTACCTTGCCACGATCGGATGAACGACTCAGTCCATGTTGTAGCCGATCGACGACATCCCCCACGTTTGCGAATGGATCGATGGCGACGCGCCGTGCAACACGTTCTACCTGACTGGTGGTGACCTCAAGCACTCCATCGCCCAGCACCTCCACCAGAGACACCACCTT
>JBBPKI010001202.1:0-14043 GCA_038089155.1 Nevesoporus exiguus
AGAGAGATGTTGCCGAGAGTTGTTCTTCCTTACAAGGTAGTACATCACCGAAAAGAGTTTGCGACCAAGTACCTTGGCGCGACTCGGATCGAGCGGGAAACTAGTAGAAGGGAACAGATATGGACATTTGAAAATCAAGAATATGACGTTTACTTGCCCAGAAAATGGCCCCATCATGCCGAGGGACTTGTCGGGACGGTGCTGGAAGAATGTTTCCCATCGTGATTGTAATGCGGACCCAGCAGATGTCAGCTGGGCCGGTGTCGGCCGCACTTTCACTACAGCCTCAACCCCGCTGTAATCAGATGTTGAGCAACCAATAAGTGTATCAGAGGCAGTGGCGGACTTGTGAGCAATCTTCCCTGTTCCGTCCCTCTCCCATTCTGGAAGCAGCGCTGATAGCAGTGTCCATGTCACACAGTGCATGATCAAACTGAATGAACTACCCACCAGTAATCGCTTGAGGATCACTCCAGACATCATCCATGGTATCGATCTCCTTTGGTGCATAGAACGCTGTGCACAGGCCCAAGTGATCTGCAAAGTACCTTGCGTCTTTTAAAACAATAGCTCCCCAGCATGCTGAACGTACCACAATAGTTTTCCCCGACACCAGGTAAATCAACCAGGACAGAAATGTTGTTCTTCTCCAATACGTGTGATGCACCAATCCCTGACCTCTCCAAGATAGACGGGGATCCAAATGCTCCAGCAGAGACAACAACTAATTTGCTAGCTCTCGCGCTGACGAGCTCGCCACCACCACCATCTGTCATATACTCGATCCCGACTGCACGCCCGTTCCTGTTAGTGATGTAGGCCAGTGCATACACGATACTTTCAGATGTACATACTTGACAATGACTCGTTTGGCGCATGTTCCGGCCAGGATCTTCAGGTTCGGATTTTCGGCATGCGGATATAGATATCCGGAAGCAGCGTCAGAACGCTTTCCGGTGACAGGGTTGATATATCTTTGATTGGTAGCGAATCAGCTAGCAAATCTTTTTCGTTTTTTGCTGGACGCATACTTGTAAGCTGGCTAGAGGAAAGTAAGTAGACTAGCTCGGCTGCAGACTCAAGTATTATACAGACGCTGTACGCATTTGGGGTCTTGAAATCATTGTTATCGTCAACCTGTGGACGGGCCAGATCATATGTCTCGGCCACCCTCAAGAACTGCTTTCCGATACCGAGGTCACCACCACCAACTGAAATCTGGATTGGTCCGGAGTAACCATGGGTTCGTCTTTCTGCTATTGGAGTGAACGTTTCGATCTAAGCAGCTGCTTATGAATGCATATATCTTGTCGCGAGGTTGATTAATTTACCTTTCTAAACAAAGGAAGAACTTCATCGAAGCTCCATCCTTTGTTGCCCAATGCGCTCCAATCGTCGTAGTCCGATGCGGGCCCTCGTACGTACGCCATAACTATACGGAGAACCAACAGCATTGACGGCGTGAAGTAGGTAAGATTGAGCACGAGTAAAGATGATTGGCTGCTTACAACTTACCATTGACAGCGGAGCCGCCGCCCACACTCCGGCCGCACTGAACAATAACACTGCGCCCGTTGAGGTGTTGGCTTGGCTTGGCAACATGGAAAGAAACCGTGGTGCTATTCGGTGCAAGGTTTTCAAGACATCTACAAGGTTGAACATGGCGAGGGACGTCACGAGAGTGCTGCCCACTCTCGACAATAAGGATCTTGAGGAAGGGATCAGCAGAGGTCAACCTCCCTGCGACGACACACGCAGTCGTTCCACCTGGCGTTAAGTGCGTGAGAAGTGACCTATGAGCGAGAGTACAGACAGACTCGCCTCCGCAGAAGATAATGTCAAACTCTTCGGACATGGCGTAGGAAAGAATGGGGAGGCACAAATGGGAGCGGCTTTGGTACGAACCTAAAGGGCAGGGTATATATGCATTTCCCCTAAGCTAGATCTAGAGGAGCGGCGACGAGCGGAGCTGTAGCCCATAGTGCGGAGGAGATAGTATCGAAGAACGCAGATATCCGTCGGGGATACATAGAAGCATAGAATACGAAATATGCATCTATATAGATGTTGTTATCATCCTTATGTCAGACACCTGTCGTTCTATCTCATCGATCAAGCTAGGCAGTGCTAACTTGTTCAGAGGGGCAAGCCGATGATGCCAAGGAGTGAACGGATTGAGAGCGGCGCAGTTACTACGCACCAAGACTAGATTGAGCGAGCCCTCTGACACTGGCAGGTAGGCGTCTACGAGATCCAAAAAAGCGGCCAATAAACTTAGTGTGTAATGGTGATACTGTCAAAACTTGGAGAGTGGTACGAGTTACTCGATCGATCAGACTCTCCCCGCCCGGTTAACCTGTAAATGTTGGAATGCGCTGACCTAATATAAAGGACAGTAACGCCACTGGTCCAGATAAGCTAAAGAAGTATGAGTAGCTTACCTCCACTGGCCGAGTAGGTACAGGACTGGGGGAACTTGGAAGCCGGAGCCTGGTGATTCGGCATAACGTGACACTGTATAGGGTATCCGTAAAAGGAAATCCAATATCTGTAGCGTAGGCTGTACTGAGTGCTGGCAGAAAATTGTAAGCCCACTGGCATACGGGTCACGTGTAGTACGATATATCCCTCGCCGCACCTCGTAGAGATAGCCCAGTCGCCCTTCGCCCTCGTACTTCGTAGTCGCCCGTATAGATCGTGGTCCTGTTTTATCTTGCCCGATCCTCAGTGTTTCTCGCCCTTAGCCACGGTGGTTTTCCAAAAATATAGTATTTTTTGCTGCATGTGGACCGCATCTAGCAACTAGCCCTTTCATAGTGCCGCATTTCGACTCCTAGGCTTGGTGTGAGTATGGATCACGCAGGTAGTTGACAGTAAGGGCCGGTAAATTCCATGTGATACACCGTACATACATTGGCAAGGACAGGAAATTCAAGTATTGTCAAAGCTCACAAGGTCAAATTTGGGATGTAAACGATCGACTAGGAGGCACTCATCTCAAAACCGCAACACAGACCATAGTCGCCAGTTCGTCAACAGTAACAATTTTCATAGCGATTATCATCACTTCAGAGCTACTCCTAGTTCCTCCGCAATAATGGCCGCAGCCTTCTCTCCAACTAATAACGCAGTGGAGTACGTATTCTAGTCAGAAGGAAGGATCGGTCAGTGATCTTGAAGTTGACCATCGCGTAGTGCGAAAGCGTGTCACGTACGTTTCCAACATTGGTCGGGCAGATGGACAAGTCTAGTGGATCCGCCGTCAGGGAAAAGGGTAGGCGAGCCGGAAATGCTCATATCACTCACCAGCAACCTTGAGTCCTTCCACGCCATACACATTCAGACGCGCATCGACCACCCCGCCTTGGTCACGGGGTTTCATGGCACACGTCCCAAGCTGGATCAGCCGTTCATCAGTGACATCGAAAAGGAGAGGACATTCAACTGCTGACCGAATGCCAGGTTGTGTTCGCTACAAAAATCGTGTAGAAATGGTCTCAGCAGTAAATCGAAGAAGGCTGGAAGAGATAAACACACTATTATCACGAACGAATTTTGCGATGGCTTCGTCGTCTGCATCAGAGTAAACGATGTCTGCCGTGTTCATCTGTACAGGGCCATCCGTTTTTTGACAAGTGGCTGGACTACCAGGAGGAAACGTCGGATGACAGGCGGCTACCTCTCCCCGATATGCGGGCATACGTCTGGCAAGCTCGCGTGTCACTTTGTACAATAGAGTCATCTCGGCGATATCGCTGGGTCTAGGGTGGATCGTTACAACGCTGAACAGTAGCATTAAAAATGCAAGACATACATACTTTGAGCAATAGCCAGGGTCGAATTCAAGAGGCGAGCTTGGATCTTCACCAGACGTGATATGCACACTACCGGTGAAGTCTGGGTACATCTTAAGTGTAAATTTATCAGTGACACGATACCGAGCTTCGTTATTCTTCCTTACGAGATAGTAGATCGCCGAGAAGAGTTTACGACCAAGTACCGTAGCACGATGCGGATCTAGCGGGAAGCTAGTACAAGGGAATCAACACGAGGGAATCGCGAACCAAGATTGCGCCAATAACCTACCCGGAAAATGGCACGATCATACCCAGGGGTTTGTCCGGGCTGTTCTGGTAGAACGTTTCCCATCGCGATTGTAATGCGGGCCCAGCAGATGTCAGCTGTGCTGCAGTCGGCCGTAATTTCGATATAGCTTCAATTCCACTGTAATGAGATTGAGCAATCGGCGAGGGTCGGAAACATAGTAGCGGACTTGTGAGCAATTTTCCCTGTTCCATCTCTCTCCCACCCTGGAAGTTGCACTGACAATGGCGTCCACGTCACACAACTTTGTTCGGCTAAGAGGGATGGACTACTCACTGGCGAGCACTTGTGGGTTGCTCCAAACATCGTCCATGGTTTCAGTTTCGCTGGCTGCATAGAACGCGGGGGCGTTGCCCACATGGTCTGCAGAACGTTGTGGCTTTTGAAATATAGACTTCTAGTGTATTGAACCAACCTTGGTACTTTTCCCCGACGCCTGGTAAAGCAACCCGGACAGGAATGTTGTTCCTCTCAAGCACAGACGGCGCACCGATCCCGGACCTTTCCAAAATAGATGGGGAGCCAAATGCCCCAGCAGAAACAACAATCAACTTGCTAGCCTTTGCGCTGACAAGCTCGCCACCGACGCCCCCTGCCGTATACTCGATTCCGACCGCACGTCCGTTTCTGTCATCGAGGTGGGTCAGCGCGTACACAACAATTTCAAATGCACGTACTCGATAATAACTCGTTTGACACGCCTTTCGACCACGATCTTCAAGTTTGGATTCCCGGCATGCGGATACAAATATTTGGAAGCAGCATCAGAACGCCTTCCCGTCACAGGGTCGACATATCTTCGGTTAGCAAGGGATCAGTTGGTAAATCTTCATCGTCTTTCTGTGGAACGCTCACCTACGAGCTGGCTAGAGGGAAGTAGACGTGTGAGTCTACTCGTGCATTCAAGTTGGTTACCCACGCTGTACGCATTCAGGGTCGTGAAGTCGTTGTTATCATCAACCTGTGGACGGGCCGGATCGTATAGCTTAGCGACGTCCAAGAATTGCTTCCCAATCCCAAAGTCTAGTTCACTAGTAGATACTTTGATCGGTCCTGAGTAACCATGGGTTGGTCTGTCCGGTATAGGAGTGAACGTTTCGAGCTGCATAGCCGATTATGAATGTATCTCGTTGTGATCGCTTCAATCATGACTTACCTTCCTGATAAAAGGAAGAACTTCGTTGAAGCTCCATCCTTTGTTGCCCAACGCACTCCAATCGTCGTAGTCCGATGCAGGTCCTCGCACGTATAGCATGACTGTACCCAAACGTGAATTATATGAAGCAAGTGAGATTAAACATGGTGATTCACTGCTTGTGACTTACAGTTGACGGCAGAGCCGCCGCCCACACCTCGGCCGCATGGAACGATAGCACTGCGTCCGTTGAGGTAGGGGCTCGGCTTAGCAACATTGAGGGAGACCGTGGTGCTCTTCGGCGCCAAGTTCTCGAGGTATCTACAAGGTTGGACATGGTGAGGGACATCGCGAGAGTGCTGCCCACTTTCGACAATGAGGATCTTGAGGGAGGGGTCGGCAGCGATCAATCTCCCTGCAACGACACATGCGGTCGTTCCACCTGATGCATGATGTCTGCAAGTGAGCGAGGTCCAACGAGCGAAAGTGCAAACAAACTTGCCTCCGCAGAAGATGATATCAAACACTTCAGGCATAGCGATGGACAGAATACAATGAGGATGCACAACCAGAAACGGCTTTGATGCGAACGATATATATGCATTTCCTCCAAGTCCGACAGAGCGGAGTTGTGGCCCACATCACTAAGTAGTACTAGCGTGAAACGGCCATGATGGCATCAAAGAATGCGAGCTTCAAAATCAGAAGGTAATAAAGATGATATGGATGTGACCTGTCCCTCCCGGATGTATTCATGTTGAATATTGCTCCCGCCAGCCTCTGTCGCTCTGTCTTGTCAATCGGGCTACTAGGAAGTACCGTATGAGGCTCGGATGTTCAGCGCGCGGGGCGTACAGTATGATGCCAAGGAAGGGTTCTAGAGCGGCGCTGCACTGCCCTACGATTATGTAGGCTGAAACACGTGACACCAGCCCCCGGCGAGCTCCTCCCGGCCGAGCTTCAAGCCAATTCCAGTGTCTCTTGCTGTTAACCAAGTTTCGAGTGGCGCAGAAAGTAAGCCATACACTATATTTGCAAAGCGGCCAAGGCAAATAGCTGTCCAGGGACCCCTATCCAAGGCTGAAGCGTTAATAAGCGTAGGAGATCTCCAGAAAGTGGGCACATCGGGATTCCAGATCTCTTGGTAGACGATACCCTGATTTAGTTCTGTTCTTCTCGAAGCAGACAGGATATGTTACAGTCCGACTGCGGCATCATGCCTTTCACCCTAGCTTGTACACAATCACACAGTAACAGAACACTGGAGCAAATCAGGTGCGCCGATACACTTTAACAACATTTACTGTCACTTCAGAGTCATTCCAAATTCTTGTGCAATAATGGCTGCAGCCTTCTCCCTAATCAATAGCACTGTAGGGTCTGTATTCTAAGCGGATGAAAATATAGGAGCGATCTCAAAGTTGGTCATCGCAGAGTGTGGGTGTGTCACGTACGTTCCCGGCATTAGGCTGGCAGATAGACAAGTCTGGCGAACCCGTCGTCAGAAAAAAGGGGTGAGCGGGTGGGTTGAAGATGGCCTCAGTGATCGTACCTGCGGCCTTGAGCCCTTCCATGTCGTACACACTCAGCCGCGCATCAACTACCCCACCCTGGTCGCGGGGCTTCATGGTGCACATCCAAAGCTACAACGAGCTCATCAGTGGCATTCGGCAAAAGAAGATACTAGAAAACTAACCGAGTGCCAGGCCGTGAACGCTACAAACATCGTGCAGGCGAGGACTTGGTTATAGATACGAGAGTGATTACACAAGGGTGACTCACTTGTGTTACGAGTGAATTCCGCAATGGTCTCGTCGTCTGCATCAGAGTAAATAATGTCTGGCGCATCAGTCTGCACTGGGTAATCTATTTCTTAAGTGGCGGCAGGACTGCCATGTGGAAACTTCGGGTGATAATCAGCCACACCTCCACGATATGCAAGCATGCGCCTGGCTAGTTCACGTGCCATTTTGTACAATAGAATCAGCTGAGCGAAATCACCGGGTCTGGGGAAGATCGCCATGGGCACAGTGAACAGCAGTAAGGGAACTGCAAGGCGTACTCGGAGCAATAGCCGGGGTCGAACTCCAGAGGCGAGTTCAAATCACCACTCGACGTGATATGCTACCAATTGACTCCGGGCACAGCTTGAATGCCAATATATCAGAGATGAAGCCCAGAGTTGCCGTACTTCCATACAATACAGTAGACCACAGAGAAGGACTTGCGACTGAGTGCCATGGCCCGACTTGGATCCAATGAGAGACTAGATAGGAAAAGAAGTAAATTGTGAGCCAAGGTTGAGACAGTGGCTTATCGGCATTGTTCTGGAAGATTGTTTTTCATTGCAGTTGTAATGCAGACCCAGCGGATGCCAGCTGTGCTGTTGTCGGCCTCACTTTAGCTACGGCTTCAATTCCGCTGTAATGAAAATATCGAGCAACCCATGACCGCAGCAGAAACGTAGCGGCAGACCTATGAGCAATTTTTCCTTTTCCATCCCTCTTCTACCCCTGAAGCTGCACTGACAACGGCATTCACGTCACAGACGGCCTTGTATGGCCGAGAAGAGTAAACTACTCACCAGCGAGCGCTTATGGGTCACCCCAATATCATCCATAGACTGGGTTTTGTCAGATGCATAGAACCCGGAGCAGAAGCCTACATGATCTGTAGAGCATCTTAGGCCTTTTGAGCTGAAAGCCCCCCGGTGCACCGAACGTATCCTGATAAATTTCCCCGACATCAACCAAGACAGGAATGTTGTTCCTCCAGAGTGCAGACGGTGCACCAATCCCTGACCTCCCAAAAATAGGTGGGGAGCCAAACGCTCCAGCAGAGACAACGATTAACTTGCTGGCTCTCGCGCTGACGAGCTCGCCACCGACACCCCCTGCTGTATACTCAATTCCGACTGCATGCTTGTTCCTGACATCAACGTGAGTCAGTGGGTACACAATACTTTCTAGCGTACATACTCAACAATGACTCGCTTGACATGCCTCCCGACTAGGATCTTCAAGTTTGGACTGTCGGCATGCGGATATAGATATCTGGAAGCAGTATCAGAGCGCTTTCCTGTGACGGTGTCAATGTATCTTTGATTGGTAAGAGGTTAGCTGGTGAATCTTTTTGTGGAAGACTTACTTATAAGCTGGCTACAGCAAAGTGTGTGGATTAGCCTGGTTGTCAACCGAATAAAACGCATACGCTATACGCATTCGCAGTCTTGGAATCATTGATATCGTCAACCGGGGGACGGGCTGGATCGTACGTCCTGGCCACGCTCAGGAACTGACTGCTAATCATAGGGTCAGCTCCACCAACAGAAATCTAGATTGGCCCCGAGTAACCATAGGTTGGACTGTGTGGTATCGGCATAAACATCTCTAGCTACACAGCTGATTATAGATCCATCCCGTTGTGACCGCCTCGACGACAGCTCACCTTTCTAATCAAAGGAAGGACTTCGGAAAGCCCCCATCCTTTGTTGCCCAACACATTCCAATCGTCATAGTCCGATGCGGCACCTCGCATATACTACACCATGACTATATCCAAAACTAACAACGTGAAGGTGAAGCGAATGAGGGTAAGTTTGATCGAATCACTAACTACGACTTACAATTGACGACAGAGCTGCCGCTTACGCTTCTGCCACATGGAGCGACAGCACCGCGTCCGTTGAGACGGTATGGGCTCGGCTTGGCAACATTAAAGGAGACCGTGATGCTGTTTGGCACCAAGTTCTCGAGGTATCTGCAAGGCTGGAGATGGTGAGGGACATTGCGAGAGTGCTGCCCACTCTCAACGAGGATTCTAAGGGAGGGGTCTGCAGCGATCAATCTCCCTGCGACAACACACGCAGTCGTTCCACTTGACGTCACTGAGTGAGCGAGGTCCTGCGAACAAGAGTACGAACAAATTTGCCACCGCAGAAAATGATATCAACTAATTCGGACATAGCAACGAAAGAAGTGAAGGCGCACAACAAGGGGCACGTTTGATGCGAACTGTCTACGGGGCGAGATATATGTTGATAAGTTGCCGTTGAACACCGCAAGAGCGACCCCACTCCGAGGCTTTACATCCGCACGTTATGAGGTCACGTGCAACTACACGACGGCGGTAATAAGAATCATATGCCCAACATTCATCGTACACGGCGGCTGTGACCGACTCCAAGTTGTTGGAACGCTCCCCGTGACCGTCGATAGTATTCCATGTCTCTTACATATATATGGCTTCAGTGTTTGATTCCCGCTCCCTCACTCGTTCCTCTGGGACGTCGTGAGGGTAAGCGCTATATTATCGATACTACGATTACTAGCTAATTATCATCTTTGTACAGCTTACCCTGTTCAGGTACCTAATATACACTTGTTCCTCTGGGACGTCGTGAGGCTTACCCTGTTCAGTTTTAACACAACTTCGAATGATTGGTCGGCTGGTGACCCGCCCATGCCGCTAGGCTCGTACTGGGCTAATGAAAACGCCATCAACCGTAGCTTTGGGGTGGATACAAGCCTGTAGTAACAGTTCTACTTGCCATTTACAGATCAGTGTGACTCTCGAAAGCTCTCAGAATATCGCAGTTCCATGCGAACTTATCTGCCAACTACAGGCGACATTGAGTTATTGACCCAGCCACTGCTAGCCATATCATTCAGGGACCTCTTAGGGTCTTTCTCACGTCTTGCTGCCTCCTTCCTTGCTCGTTGACCCCCAACTCATACTTCGAATGGCTGCTGCAACCAATTATGTCACTCATCCAACTCTTATTCATGTGAGAGCTCACACGTCCTAGTATTGGGTTTCCGATTCACGTCTCCTAGGTTGACCCGTTCGTGTAAGCAAGACATACCACCCGGTAGACCTGCTTACTTATCTTCAGTATGTCCCAGACCTGCGCAGAAGCAGAAGGTCCGTATAATGCCAAACTCATTTATCGTGCTCCAAGCTAACAATGTATTCGTAGGGTCTGCACAACAGATGGCAGTATGTTCGTTCACAGGAACCGGGTAGACGTGCTTTGACTGGCCTTACGTAGTCCCGAGATACCCCCTGTGGCGACCGTAAAACCAGGAGAGGTACGTGGACCCAACATCCAACACCTGTCCCTCCTGACCCTGTTCTAGGTATTCAACATCGAATGTGTTGGTATGTCATCGACCACAGAGAAGCATGACACATCGTCACTTACAGGCTACAACTTGATAAGATTGGACTGGTGCTCAGATTGGGAATAACAACTGTCAGTTTTAGTCACGTCTTCCCCTTCTCATGCTATGATCTTATTCTTGTTCTGTAGTCAGCGATGACATCCGCGATATTGATCTTACTTCCGTCCATAACTTATCAGGACCGATTGCGGTGGAGGGTGCGGAGCCAGGTGATTGTCTTGTTGTGGACATTCTGGACGGTATGGACAAAAAACGGATCTGTCAAGTCCGATGATCTTATAAAACTGTAGTGAGACCATTTGATAAAATGCCGTGGGGCTACACTGTGAGACGGAGTCATACATTTCTTGCACACGCACTGATCTGCCACAGGGTATCTTTGAGCTGGAAAACGGTGGTGGTTTGTTTGGTAAGTGGAAACATTTGTGCTCAGAGAGATGTTCTGACACCATGGTATCTTCCAAGCACGGGAGTTCCAGAGTAGAGCAGCCAAAGCCATCTGGGACTTTGAAGGTGAGATTGGCTACTCCTAGGACACTCTACCCGCGAACAGAAATTGAGTCAGGTGTCTATGCCACTTCGAGACACATTCCAGGTGTTCGTTTCGCCGGAGTTTCTCATCCCGGACTCATCGGAACTGCGCCGTCTCACGACCTTCTCGCTACTTGGAATAGTCGCGAAGTCAGCTTGATCGAGGCCCACCCTAGTGCTGTACCTCCTGTTGCATACGGCCCCCTCGCTCAAGGAGCGTATGTCGGCCAAGACCTTCCTGTTGACGTAAGGGAGAGAATATACCGCGAGGGTGCACGCACCATTCCTGGACGTGAACATGGAGGAAATTGCGACGTCAGTGGTCCTACACCGGTCTTCTTGTATACATTGCTGACATTCATTGTAGATCAAGAACCTGTCCAAGTAAGCTTTTTGTCTGGTCCTGTGGTCGCTCAGCGTACGGTCATCTTCCAGGGGCTCGCGATGCTACTTCCCGGTGTTTGTGAATGGTGCAAATATTTCCGTTGGCGACTTGCACTTCTCGCAAGGCGATGTATGTCAACATTTTCTTGGAAGTGTTTCCTCGTCTAACTGGATGCTGGTATCTACGTAGGGAGAGGTACAGTTGATCATTAAATGCCGGTGTAATGACCATGCCTGATGCTGGCACATCAGCTTTCTTTCTGCGGTGCCATCGAGATGGTAAGGCTACTCTCACCTCTCCTGGACAGCAATTGCCGATGATGATCGCAGGCTGGCATTATCAAGTTCAAGACCAGCATTATTAAAGGTGGCGTCGAGAAATTTGCGTTGAAACAACCCATTTTCTTGGTTCGCGGCAGACCATTTAGGATATGCTTGAGTATGGAATTCTGACTCGCTCCCGCAGCCTTCCCCTGTGGATCCATTGTACTCAGCCAAGGTGATTCAATCCGGATATGGTTCTTCGACGCTATCGCTAAACAGAATCAAGCTTATCTTTGAGGGTATCAGTGTTGACATCCGTGCGTGACGTGGATATAGTTTTACTTTGTTTTTATCCTGATGATGACATAGATGGCGATGGAAAGCAATACAACATGGACGCGTGAGCCCTGCGTTTCACGACACTTTGTTGGCGCCGACGTCCACTCAGTACCGTGGCATACAAACAAGCGGCACTCAACGCTATCGCCTATTTGCGAAAGGTGGGCATCAAGGAGTGCACTATGGAGTCGGTGCTGACGCACATTCATACTAGATTGGTTATAGTGCGTGACTCTTTTTTTGCCCTGACCTCAGGCGTTCAGAGTTGGCATGGCTTTTTATGCAGCCCGCGAGCAGGCATGTACGTGTTGATCGTTCCGAACGTTCTGTACAGAGCCGTTGCTGATTTGGATCGTCGTGTAACTAGACCTCCTTCTGTCGGCTGCTCCGGTCGAGAGTCACGTCGCTGCTATCGTCGTACGTGTCCACTTGGAACGGTGCATGGCTGATGCATATACATAAATGATAGGACTCCCCTAATGCCTGTGTCACGCTGGCGCTGCCCTTGGGCATTTTCGAGCACGTGCGTCCTATTTCGCCCTTGCACCCAAATGTGTTATTCGAACCATGTCTTTAGGATATTTTACCCAAGGAAGAGGGCCTTAAGAAGCTCGACTTTGGACAATGTGCAGTCCGCAGCGATGGTGTACTTTAGTCTATAGAGCCCGAAACGGCGGTAGCGGATCAAGATCAAATGTACGAATATGAGACGCATGGAAGAATGGAATTGTCATCGCTACACATGAGATGGTTATATACAATTGATGTTCCGATCATAGACGGGAGCATAAGAGTTCACATCCGAGCACGCCTGCTAAGAACCCACCTGCTCTACCAGATTTCCGTTCCAGGATTCATGTCTACCATCCACTCGAGTAACCTTGCTTGCTTGCCCTTGCGCTCGCCCGTAGTCGACCCCCGCCAGATATCCCTCTTTCGCAGAGACACTCCCTTCATTGACCTCTGCCAACCTAGCAGGCTTCTTCGACACAACCGTAATGCGCAGATCCGCGGGGACCGAACTCCGGACGATGACGCCACAGATCTGCTCTGCGTGCGTGTAGTGGAGGGCCGTCGTGCTTGTGTACGCCATCGTTGCTTTATCGGTGGACGTAGCAACAAAGGGCAATGCACATAGGGCACGACCGTGCATAATCCTTATGCCGGTATCGATCACGAGTAAGCATTCCGGTATGTAGTTAACTTGGTGTTCTGGTGACGACGTGATGGGTGTGTCAAGCCAGAATCGTCGTATCAGATGGACGTCGGCATGGAAGGTTCGACGGTTGTGAGTCTCAGTGGACGAGACATGCCAATCGTCGCCCAGATGAGCCTTGGCTGCGCCTGGAAGTAGGACGTACCAGCTAGTACTTTTGACCTAGCGCTAAACATTGAGGGATGAGTGAGTACAACAGAGAGCAAAAAGATTGCATACAATGTAGTGTGAAAGATAGGACAGGATTAGATAGAAAGAGTCGAAGATGGAGGTGTTGTTAGCACACCGTCGTGATCATGCATCACGAGTCGCCGGGGTTGGTGTTGGCTTTCCGCGTGATGGCGTTACCCATGCGAAGCCCTTGTTAGGTCACCACCAGGGCGGGGCATGCGGCTCGCTGCCTTCGTGGGCTGCGTGGAATGTAGTCGAGCGAGACTGGAATCAGGGGCGATGAGATTATGCTTGTACACTGCGTATTACACCTATTGCCTTATCGCGGTGTGGTCTTCAAGTTCGTCAGCGCTGAACTCCGTAAGCCAAAAACTTTGGACACGTCTGGATTGAAGCGATTTTCAACGTCGGTCTGCTGGTCGAGGGGGGGTTATGTAACAGGTTGAATCCTGGGTCACGCCCGTGCCACTGCATGATCACTTCAGTACCGCTTCCCCAGTAATGGCTAGCACGGATTCTTTATCAGCACAGCTTGATATGCGCAGTCCCGTCCCACCCCGTTTTGCAAGGGGATCATATCCTTATAGTTCCCCAGAATCCTCCTCGTGGCTTCCCCCTTCCTCTTCCTTTGTTCATTGACACAAAGCCTGTGCTTCAAATGGCCACCGCAGCCAACTCTGTCACCCATCCAACTATTATTCATGTGAGAGCTCACA
>JBBPKI010001203.1:0-14038 GCA_038089155.1 Nevesoporus exiguus
TTTGAAGGTATAGGTCCCCATCCATCCTGCCATCAATCTTGGCAGCAAATCCAACTCCATACCAGGTCATACAGCCCCACATCATCAGAGATCCTCCTCCAAACTTGACAGTTCCTTGGACTAGCCTATCACTAAGCTCTTCTCCAGACTTTTTTCAAGTCCATTTGCACCCATCTGACCCTAGGCAATTAATTTTGGTCTCATCTGACCATACCACCTTCTTCCAGTCCTCCATAGTCCAATCTCTATGAGTATAAGCAAAGGCCAAATATGCCTTGCGATGTTTGGCAGAAAGAAGAGGGCATTTGGACTTGACTACAGCTTTCATACCAGCCTGCTTCAGCTGGCGACAAACTGTATTGGGATGCAGAGGCTTGTTGATGATATTGGACAAGGTTTTGGCGACTTGAACAGTATTTTCAGCTTTGCCAGTGGTGATAAGATAGATAGCATGACAGGTATTGGTTGGAGAAAGCTTGCTTGGATGACCTCCAGTAGACTTTTGGAGCTCAGAATGCTCCTTGGAGCAAAGTCTAGCAATGGTAGAGTTATGAATACCAGTAGCAGATTCAATGGCATGAATGGAGTGGCCAGAATCAAGCATAGTAAGAATGGTGTCCTTCTGAGTGGTAGAGAGGGATCACATGATGATAGTTGATGAAAATAAAGAGGCATGTGAACTTTTTCAAACTCAGATGAAACACTTATATGTGTACCTTTGTTTATATTGCCAAATATTGACAAATATCTCTTGATTAACAACAATCACATATTTCATATCAAAAGTGACAAAACTGCTGCAATGGTATTGTCATTTTGCAATGTACATATCTCAGCAACCCCTGAACCAAATTATGTAATTTTTTGATCAGCAGATAGCCAGAGGTGTCCCCTACCTTTTACATAACCAAAGCTAAGCGATACTCCCACGCTTGCACTTACTACACTTCCAGTACTGCAAAATAGTCAAACATTGCAGCGGTTTTGGGAGTCACTGTAAGATGGGGTTACAATAACATAAGGATAAAAGAAGGAGATGAATGGAAAGCCACCTTCGTCTCACACACAGAAGCATACGAACCACTAGTTATGTTCTTTGGACAATGCAACACCCCTGCCATCTTCCAACAAATGATGAACAAAATATTTGCCGATATGGATGGCATTGTGATCATCTACATTGACAATATCATGATCTTCACTAAGACAGACAATGAAGAAGAACATGACAAAATAGTTCAAGAAGTGTTCAAAAGGTTGAAGGAACACAATCTCTTCCTAAAACCAGAAAAATGCTTTTTCAAGCAGAAGGAGGTTGAATTCCTTGGGATGGTAGTCAACACTGAAGGAATTAAAATGGAAAAAGGGAAGGTAGAGGCCATTCTTGACTGGCCCACACCAAAGAATGTCAAAGGAGTTCGCAGCTTTTTGGGGCTAGCAAACTACTACCAAAGATTCATTCAAGACTTTTCAAAAGTCTCTCAACCCCTGAATGATTTAACCAAAAAGGATCAACCCTGGCAGTGGGGACCCCAGGAACAAGGTGCTTTCGACACACTACAGAAAGCTTTCACTACAGTGCCAATACTCACATACCCAGACAATAATAGCAAGTTTCGCCTTAAGACCGACGCTTCAGATTTTGCCACAGGCATGGTCCTTTCAATAAAGCAAGATGACAAGTGGCACCCTGTCGCATTCTCCTCTGCATCTATGACCCCCGAGCAGAGAAATTATCCTATCGCGGACAAGGAAATGCTCGCCATCATTTTGGCTCTTGAGCACTTGAGGGGGCAGGAGAATTTGAAATCTGGATGGACCACGCCAACCTTCGGTATTTCATGACCAAACAAGATTTGAACCAAAGACAAGCCCGATGGTCACAGTGGCTATCAAGGTTCAACTATATCCTAATCAATAAGCCTGGATCCCAAATGGGAAAGGCTGATGCTCTCTCTTGACAAGAGGATCATGCCGTTGGAAGGATAACAAGAGCATACAAATGATCCCTGAAAACAGAGTAAGGGTCCAAACAAGACAAGGCTTCATAATTGAAGGAGAAGAAAGGAAACTCCTTGAAAGAATTATAGAAGCCCAAGAAGAATGGAAAGGCTCAGATAAGCCTAACCTCCTAAACAGAGATGGAATCCTGTATCTTGGTGACAGGATCTTTGTTCCCAACAAGGAAACTTTGCACCAAGACATCATTACACTTTACCATGATTCTCCAATTGCCGGACATGGTAGTGCTGAAAAGACCTGGCAAATCATTGAGCAATACTTCCAATGGAATGGCCTTTGAGCCCAAGTTAAAGAATATTGCTCGTGCTGTGACAGATGCGCAAGGATGAAGCCAGAAAACAAAGCACCAAAAGGAGAATTAATTCCGAATCCTATTCCAGAAGGTCCATGGAAAGACATATCTGCAGACTTTATCACTGACCTTCCCCTCTCCAACACCTATGACTCTGTTCTAGTCGTAGTAGATCGATTCTCAAAGGAAGTGGAATTTATTTCCACAAATAAAACAATCACAAGCTTAGGAACAGCTAAGCTATATAGAGACCATGTCTGGAAGCACCATGGTCTACCCAGGTCCATCATCTCAGATCGAGGACCACAATTTGCTTTGCAAGTAATGAAGAATTTGGGCAAAATGCTCAAAATAGACCTTAACATGTCAACAGTATTCCACCCTCAAATAGATGGACAGACAGAAAGGGTCAATAGAGACCTTCAGCAATACCTCAGGCTGTTTACAGCTGAGAAACAAGATAAATGGGCAGAATGGCTCCCCCTGGCTCAATTCTCATACAATAATTGCCAGCATTCTGCCACAAAGAAAATGCTGTTTGAAGTCACCAAAACTTACAAACCAAGGATGGGAATAGAACCCATCATTACCAAGAATGAGACTTCCTTGGCTTTTGCATAGGATTTCTCCAATATGCTTGAGCAAGCTAAAGCATCGCTTGAAAAAGCTCAACAATCTATGAAGAAGCAAGTGGATAAACACTGCACCAAGGTTCCTGATATGGTAGTCGGCAATATGGTCTGGCTATCTACAGAGAACATTAAACTCAATCAGACCTCAAAGAAGCTCACAGAGTGATGGATCAGCCCTTATGAAATCCTCTCATTTGCAGGATCCAATGCTGTGATGCTCAAATTACCATCCATCCTGTGAATTCACCCCACAGTAAACATTTCAAGAGTTAAACCTTACAAGGAATGTCTTGAAAATCAACCTGTAGTTGCCCCGGGACCTGTTGTGGGCACACAAGAAGGAATTCCTGAGTTCGAAGTCGAATATATTGTCAACTCTCGACTTAAAGGACACTCTTTGGAGTTCCTGGTACACTGGAAGGGCTATGACGAGGAAGACCGAACATGGGAACCTCAGAACCACTTGGCAAATGCTAAAGAAGCTATTGCTGACTTTTATTTATCCAATCCCTCAGCACCTCAAAAGTTGAGGATGCTTCAAATGGACTTTGATTTACTTTTCTCCTCTTATTCAAACATGACAGAACCCTCCCAGGTCCCTTTCAATTGCCTGAAATGCAATTCATAGGAGGGGGGTAATGTTATGATTTCTCTGCTTATCTTATCTTATCAAGTCACATGACCAAGTCTAGGTCAAACCCTTTCACTTCAATCACACTCGTTCTAGATCCATTATCTACACGCTTCTTTAATTACTGTCAGCCTAGACTCTTATCTACTTTCCCACTCCACAATGACGTAGTAAGTATTCTTGCACTTGCCCTAAAGTACTCTGTAGTATATAATCTGAATCCAAACAACAACCAGACTTCAGTCAAGTCCTGGTTGATTCCCCTACATCATCCTCTTGATCTCCAGCAAGCCTGATTAGTAGTGACCAAAGCTCTAACAAGTGTAGGTTGCCAACAAGACCATCCAAGAAGCTTTCGGAAAAGAACCTCGGACCTTTTCTGATTATCGCCCATTTGGGCAGTGTCTCTTTTACCCTATGTGTGTTGGCAACCTAGACCTATAAAGGCTTCGGTCACACTACTAGACTTGCTATAGAGTCAAGAGGATGTGTCCAGGGGAATCAACCAGGACTTGACTGGAGTCTGGTTGTCATTTGGATTCAGAATATATACTCCTACAGGTGTTTAGGGCAAGTCTGGGAATACTGACTAATGTACTACGTCATTAATGATGTCATGGTCTAGAATAGCGGTAATTAAGAAAGCATGCGAGATAAGAGTCTAGAATGATCGTGAATGAAGTGAAAGGGTTTGACCTAGACTTGGTCAGGTGACATGTCCCATGGTCACATGATAGTGGTCATGTGATTTGATAAGATTAGATAAGATAAGAAATCGTAACATTACCCCCCTCCTATGAATTGCATTCCAGGTGATTAAAGGGAACCTGGGAGGGTTATGTCACATTGACATAAGAAGAAAAGAGAGAATCAAAGTCTGTTTGGACCATTCTGAGTTTCCGGGGTGCCGCTGGGTGAGATAGATAAAAGTCCTTTATTGCCTCTTTGGCATTTGTGAGATGGCTCTGAGGTTCCCATGTGTGGTCTTCCTCATCATAGCCCTTCCAGTGTACTAAGAACTCCAAAGATTGTCCTTTGAGGCATGAGTTGACTATGTAGTCTACCTCGAACTCGGGAATTCCTTCTTGTGTGCCCACAATGGGTCCTGGGGCAACAACAGGTTGGTTTTCAAGACGTTCCTTATAGGGTTTAACTCTTGAAATGTTTACAGTTGGATAGATTTGCAGGGTTGATGGTAATTTGAGAGTGACAGCATTGGGGCCTGTGAATGCTGTAATTTCGTAAGGGCCAATCCACCTTTCAGTGAGTTTCTTAGATGCCCTATTGAGTTTAATGTTTTCTGTTGAAAGCCAGACCATATCGCCAACTTTCATTTCAGGAACTTTGGTGTGGTGCTTATCAGCTTGCTGCTTCATTGAGGTTTGAGCTTTTTCGAGGGATTCTCTAGCTTGCTCAAGCATATTGGAGAAGTCCTGTGCAAAAGCTGAGGAGGTCTCGTTCTTGGTGATAATGGGTTCAATTCCCATTCTTGGTTCGTAGGTTTTGGTAACCTCGAACGGAGTTTTCTTAGTAGCGGAGTGCTGGCAATTGTTATAGGAGAATTGTGCCAGGGGGAGCCACTCTGCCCACTTGTCTTGTTCCTCAGCGGTAAACAGTCTGAGATACTGCTGAAGGTCCCTATTGACCCTTTCTGTCTGTCCATCAGTTTGAGGATGGAAGGCTGTGGACATATTCAGGTCTATTTTGAGCATTTTGCCCAAATCATTCATTACTTGTGAAGCGAATTGTGGTCCATGGTCTGAGATGATGGACCTAGGGAGGCCATGGTGCTTCCATACATGGTCTCTATATAACTTGGCTGTACCCAAGGCTGTAATTGTTTTGTTGGTAGGAATAAATTCCACCTCTTTTGAGAATCGGTCTACTATGACTAATACAGAGTCGTAGGTATTGGAAGTGGGAAGGTCGGTGATGAAGTCTGTGGAAATGTTTTTCCATGGACCTTTGGGAATGGGGTTCTGGATTAATTCTCCTTTGGGTGCTTTGTTTGCTGGTTTCATCCGTGCACATCTATCACACTGTGAGCAATACTCCTTGACTTGGGCTCGAAGGCCATTCCATTGGAAGTATCATTCGATGATTTGCCAGGTTTTCTCAGCACTGCTGTGGCCGGCGATTGGAGAATCATGGTAGAGGGTGATTATATCTTGGTGTAGCTTTTCCTTAGGGGGAACAAAGATTCCATCACCAAGATACAGAATTCTGTCTTTGGATAGCAGATTGGGTTTTTCCTTGTCTTTACCCTTCCACTGTTCTTGTGCTTCTATGATCCTTTTGAGGAGTTTCCTTTCTTCTCCTTCAATTGAGAAGCCTTGTCTTTGTACCCTTACTCTATTTTCAGGGATCATTTGTATGCCTTTGTTATCTTTGTCAATGCCAATGGCATGATCCTCTCGTCGAGAGAGAGCATCTGCCTTTCCCATTAGGGATCCAGGCTTGTTGAGTAAGATATAGTTAAACCTAGACAGCCACTGTGACCATCGGGCTTGTCTTCAGTTGAGGTCTTGTTTTGTCATAAAGTACTTTAGGTTGGCGTGGTCCGTCCATACTTCAAATTCTCCTGCCCCCTCAAGGTAATGCCGCCATTGTTCTAAGGTGAGCATCATGGTGAGCATTTCCTTGTCTGCAATTGGGTAGTTCCTCTGCTCAAGGGTCATAGAAGCTGAGGAAAAGGCAATGGGATGCCAAGTATCTCCTTGTTTGATCGAGAGGACTGCACCAGTTGCAAAGTCAGAGGCATCGGTTTCAAGGCGGAACTCGCTGTTATTATCAGGGTAGGCGAGTATGGGAGCTGTGGTGAATGCCTCTTTGAGCTGATCAAAGGCTCCTTGTTCCTGGGGTCCCCACTGCCAGGGTTGATCTTTCTTAGTAAGGTCATTCAGGGGTCTAGAGACTTTGGAGAAGTCTTGAATGAACCTTCGGTAGTAATTTGCAAGTCCTAGGAAACTTCGGACTCCTTTGACGTTTTTGGGTATTGGCCACTCAAGGATGGCTTCTACCTTTCCTTTTTCCATTTTAATTCCTTTGGTGTTAACTACCATTCTGAGGAATTCAACTTCCTTTTGCTTGAAAAAGCATTTCTTGGGCTTGAGGAATAAGTTGTGTTCCTTAAGTCTTTTGAGAACTTCTTGGACGATTCTATCATGTTCTGCTTCATCGTCTGTTTTGGTAAAGATCATTA
The DNA here is from genome assembly GCA_038089155.1 of Nevesoporus exiguus. Taxonomy (NCBI): domain Eukaryota; kingdom Fungi; phylum Basidiomycota; class Agaricomycetes; order Boletales; family Boletaceae; genus Nevesoporus; species Nevesoporus exiguus. Next base: position 6,780 of record JBBPKI010001203.1, read on the forward strand.
TGTCATTGATGTAAACTATGACGACACCATCCATATCAGCAAAGATCTCATTCATCATTTGCTGGAACGTAGCAGGAGCGTTACATTGTCCGAAGAACATGACTAGTGGCTCATATGCTCCGGAGTGGGAGACAAATGCCGCTTTCCATTCATCTCCTTCTTTTATCCTTATATTATTATAGCCCCATCGAAGATCTAGTTTTGTGAAGAGCTTCGCCCCTTGGAGCTTATCTACTAATTGGCTTATAAGTGGTAGGGGGTAGTTGTTTTTAACCATCCACTCGTTTAGATAACGGTAATCTTGGACCAACCTCTTTTTACCATCTTTTTTTGGTATAAAGAAGACTGGTGAGGTTTGTGGAGAGCGAGAGGGGCATATATAGCCTTTCTTGGTTTGTTCTTCCACAAAGGACTTTAGCTCTTCCATTTCGTCCTTACTCATGGGAAATATCTTTGCCTTTTTGGGATGAAAGCCAGGTTTCAGCTTTATTTCATGATCCCAAGGCTTTTGAAGAGGAAGTCGTTCTGACTCCTTTTACTGAAGACTTCGAGATAGTGATGGTATTCTTTTGGAACCATTTCTTCTAAAGTTGGTTCCTTCTTTTTGAGTACCTCGAGGTTTTTGATGAATTGATGCATGGTCAAGGCGTGCTTTAATTCATCTTCTTCCTCTTGTGCTAAATGGGTACTGTGGTCCGAGAGCATATAACAGGATCTCGGACATTGTGCCATCTTTACTTCTCCTTTTGTCCAGTCAATGGTTGGGTTATGTTTAGCCAACCATGTGTAGCCTAGGATCATATTGTTTTTGCCTAAGTTTGTTACTTCTGTGACTAGGCGTTCGCGGTGTCCTTGGTAATCAAGTATGATTTCTGCTTGGTGTGTGACAGCTCCTGCAGAATTCTTTGTTTCATCTACATTGAAGACAGGAATTTCTTTTTCCATCTTCTGAAGTGGAAGTTTGACTTGTTCGGCCCACTGTTTGTCTATAAAAACTCTGTTGGCTCCACTGTCCAAGAGGGCCTTACAAGCATGTTGCTTGTTCTTGGTAGTGGGATGTGCAATTGAGATGTCCATAAGAATTTCGTATTGCACCTTGGTATTTCATAGGAGGATTCATTCTGGGAAACTTTCCTCATAAATATTTTTTTTGTTTTCTTTGACCGAATTAAGCCTGCATTCCCATGCAGCAAGCTCCTTAGAAGAACCTTCAGCGCTGGGGAGCGCTATATCACAGTTGCTTCGTGGAGACCCGGTCTCGGTAGTGGGTAGGTGGACTCTATAAATAGGACTAGAGGGTTTGGATTCTGAATAGCATGTGGAGTCGTCGTCAAAATCTTGTCTGTACTGTACATATGGAGAAAGAGAAGAGAAGCTATTTTTTGTGTTTAATACTTTTTTCTTCAGCTTCTGAGATCCCAGATTTCTCAGTTGCTGTATTCTTTTCCTGCTTTCTTCATTTTGGTGTCGTGAAGGTCAAAGAAGTAAGCCTTCATGGCTTCATAATCCATTCCTTTTATCGCCCATTCTCCTTTGGGCTCTTCCTTTTTCTCTTCTTGTTTCTTTTCTTCCTCTCGATTTGTTGTTCGGACTCGTGGAGGCCGAGAGGCTTCTGTTGTCCTTTTTCGACAATTTACTTTGTGTCCTCCTCCTAGGAATTTGCACTCTGTGCATTCCTTTTTCAGTTTTGGACAATTTCGAGCAACATGCCTGTCTCCTGTGCAGTTATAGCACTTGGAATTTTTCTGTTGGAGGGTACCTATGTCCATTGCTTGTCCTCGACCTCCGTATGTCCTTGCTTGTCCCTCCTGATGACTTGAGGCGTAGTTTGGCTGTGAGAAGTCTTTTCATCTTAGTTTAAACGATTCCATACTAGATCCTTTTTTTAGGAGGATTTCTATGTAGTCTTGGACACATTCTTTCCTTTGATCGTTGTAGAATATTTGTTCCATGATAGATGCATCTACTGCTCCTTCCAGGAGTCGGACACCATTTGGGTCTTCTACCGCTGGGTTCCCTTTGGTATCATAGTAGTGTCCTAACCACCTGGTTAGGAAGTCTTGTATGGTTTCATTTTTGTATTGTCTGCAACGGTCCAATCTCATTCGTGCTTCATCTACTTTGTTGATTGATTTGAAACGTTGGTCCATAATGTCCCATAGCATTTCTGTAGTTGGCCAAAGGGCGTCTCCTTCGATGAACCTTGTGAGGTATTGTTGAGCCCATTGTTCAGCTCCATGTGTATCCTTTTCGCCATCTTTTGGGCCTACCCTTGTTAGGATAGCGACTACTTTGTCTTTGTCCATCACAAAGGTTTCAAGGTTTCCATCTATATATAGCCTTGTGCGTAGCTTCCAACTATCATACTTTATTTTACTGCCATCATACCTCCCTGGCTCCAGAACTGATTCTACCTTTTTGCTAATCTTTACTTCTGTATTCCTTGTTTCTTTTACTTCGCTTGACCTCTGTAGAGTTCTCAACTGGTCTTTCAGATTGTTAATCTGATTGACGAGTTCTTGGATGTGCTCCACAGTTGCCATTGGTGTGGGAGCAGGTACGGGTGGCGATTGGGAGATTCGGTCTGGGGAGGATGGTTGGTCTCCGAGGAGGTTGTCTAATGAGTCGTCGGTCTCTGAGTCGATGAGGGGGAGCGGGTTCCTGTAAGGGTGCCATGACGTGATGGAGTTCTTGCTGAACTGGTGCTATTTCCGGTTCTGGTGTGGGTGAGGGCATGTGTAAGTTTCGAAGCTGGTTTAGTGCTTCATTCACTTCTTCTAGTATTCCGATAGCTCCTCGGAGCTGTGGTTGGTGATCTTGGTAGAGTTGTACCTGAAGAACTCTGGCTCTAAAGGCTAATGCTTGATCTTCGGGAATTCCGTGTGCTTGTAAAAGAAATGGGTCAAAGGGTTCTCTTTCCCTGATTCGGTCTAGGAGGTAGGGTAAGAAGTTGGGGTCTGCAAAGATGTCAACAAGAGGAACTGGGGTTGGAGTTCTGTAGAGGTGATTGTTTTCCTCTCTTGGATCATAGTGAATGAAGTGTAATTCGTCCTCTGAAAGGACTCTTTCATCAGGGGTGCTTGCTCTCGTTTGTGCAAGTTCTCCGTTCCAGAAGCGATATTGACCGGCTTGGTCGATGTACCTGTTGTTCGGGTCATAGGAGAACTCTCTTCGATATTCGTAGTTGTTACCGAATAGAGTTTCTTCGGATTGGAGGTGAACCTCGATCTCCTTGGACTTAGCAGGATCTCTTGGGAACATTCGTATGGAAGGATATCAAGGAAGTGTGGACCGTTGTCAACACCAACTTCTACTCGATCGGGACAATAGCCTTCTCAACTCGAGTCTTAGAAAGTTGTAGATATTCTGGGTCGTTGGGCACAAGACTGCTCTTTCAACGATGACCAGATGCGTAATAGTAATTCTAAAACGAATGTGCCTCACATGGACACAAGCCTAAGCTCCTTCGAAATGAAAACGTGCGAAGGCAGTTTTTAAACCAATTAAGAGCTCTCGAGCTCACCCCTTGACAACCGTCCTATAGATCGGTCGACCTTCACCAGCATATAGCTGGGGTATACGTAAAAGGAAAAGAGCACAAGTGTGCGTGAAGTGTGAAGAGTAGTGGGTATCAAGAGATTCCCTTTGCCCCTAGGGTCTGGGGTTGTCGCGAACGACGGTGAGGTAATGAGTAGTGTGAGGGAAGTGATGAGCAGTCAAGTCCTAATGTTGGCAACCTAGACCTGTAAAGGCTTCGGTCACACTACTAGACTTGCTATAGAGTCAAGAGGATGTGTCCAGGGGAATCAACTAGGACTTGACTGAAGTCCGGTTGTTGTTTGGATTCAGAATATATACTACTACAGGTGTTTAGGGCAAGTCTGGGAATACTGACTAATGTACTATGTCATTAATGATGTCATGGTCTAGAATAGCGGTAATTAAGAAAGCATGCGAGATAAGAGTCTAGAATGATCATGAATGAAGTGAAAGGGTTTGACCTAGACTTGGTCAGGTGACATGTCCCATGGTCATGTGATAGTGGTCATGTGATTTGATAAGATTAGATAAGATAAGAAATCATAACAATGTGTACCTGAATCTATGCGTTCTGTTCACCTAGTTTTCCATGTTTCACAGTTAGAACTTTCAACTCCAAATATGATACTGAACCATGTCCAGCCTCTGCCGCCCCCTGTCAAGGTCGACGGAGAGCCAGAGTATGAGATCACAGAGATCCTCAACTCCAAGATTGATCAGAGAAGGCGTCACTGCCAACTCCTGTACCTGGTGCACTGGCTTGGATATGAAGGAACTGATGAAGAGACCTCCTGGCTTTTAGCCACGGAGTTAGGGAATATGAATGACCTCATCTCAAACTTCCACCAGAAGTAACCAGACAAGCCTGGACTGCTATCTACTCCAGATTAGGAGTCTCTGGCTCAGTCCTTCCTTTTCCTTTTGTCCTTTTATTTTATCTCACTTCATTTCTCTTTTCACTCCATTACCTATGTCTCTGCATATGCTAAAAAGAAAAACAAAACAAAAGATAAAAAACAAAAAGAAAATCATAAAACATCATAAAAAACCATCATAGACCAAAAACTAGACTACTCTGCTCCTCTGTTTCCTCTCTCCACTTTGTCTCTTTTCTGTTTCTTTCCATTCTCCTTTTCTCCTCCATCCCTTTTTTGCTTCTGTACTTTCTATCCTCCACTGGCCACCTAGCTCTGCCCTGTGCCTACCCTCTGCTGCTGCTGTTCGAGCTCATGCCTCATCCTTCACTGGCACCTTTGCTCACACTTCCCACACTCCTTTGCCTCACTCCATCACCCTCTGTTTCCCCCACTCCTCGAGAGCCTTGAGGCAGACCTGCAGCATCACCCCCTGGTGTCCACTAGATTTAGGGCTTCACTACTCACTAGCTATGGCTGCCACCAGAGAAAGTTGTGTTACGAGTTCAAGCTGGTCAAGCACCAGACACCCTTTTTTGCACTCTGAGGTGAACAACTCTGGACTTCACCTGGAATGCACTAGACTACTATCCTTTATCCGTCCCGGTTGTCCTCTCCAAAGGGGCTTGACTGTCCCCATGGACTGGCTCTGACCACGCATCCACGCTACTATGGCCTCGAGGGCTCAGCCCTAACAGGGAGGCACTGTTACATCCAGCCATCCACTCCCCTATAACACCAACTCTGGCCAACTCCGGCCCCTCTGTCCATCATCCTCTATCTGTTATGATTTCTCTGCTTATCTTATCTTATCAAGTCACATGACCACTATCACGTGACTGTGGGACATGTCACCTGACCAAGTCTAGGTCAAACACTTTCACTTCATTCACACTCGCTCTAGACCCTTATCTAACACGCTCGTTTAATCTCCATTAGTCTAGACCTATGACATCACTAATGACGTAGTACTTAGTCAGCTATCTCTGACCTGCCCTAAACACTCCTGTATGTATATAAACCTAATGTCATCAACGACCGGACTTCAGTCAAGTCCTGGTTGATTCCCCTAGAACATCCTCTTGATTCACAGCAAGCCTAGTTAGTAGTGACCGAAGCTCTCATGAGTCTAGGTTGCCAACATTAGGACTTGACTATCGCACTCTTCCCTCACTACTACTCATCTCACTTGCCATCATTCGCGACAACCCCGGACCCTAGGGGCAAAGGGAACTACTGTAGCATTTCACCTTTCACACGCACTTGCGCTCTCTTTCCTTTTACGTATACCCCGGCTATACGCTGGTGAAGGTTGGTTGCGCATTAGGGCACCGTCAAGGGGTGGACTCGAGAGTCCTTAATTGGTTTAAACACCGCCTCAGCACATTTTCACTCCGAAGGAGCTTAGGCTCAGGTCCACGTGAGGCCACTTACTTTTAGAATTACTACTACGCAGTTGGTCATCAATGAAAGAGCGATCTTGTGCCTGTCGACCCAACTTACCTACGAATTTCTACAACTCTAGTCTGGTGGCTGTTGACCAGATAGAGTAGTTGCTGGAGTTGACAAGGTCCTCGCAACCTTTTACAAATTTGGAATGTTCCCATCCCGAGCCTCCAAGTCCGAGGAGATTGAGGTCCGCCTCCCCTCCGAGGAAACAGTCATCAATAGAACTCCGACTTTTGGAGAAGAAGGAGACGCCTTCGAATATGACACCAACAATGGTTGGCTAGATGAATTCGGATATTTCCATTGGTACGAAGACGAAACTCCACCACCAATACAAAGAACAGCGGAGACCCCTCTATCTCAGAGAGAAGAAAACTCTCAAACCCCTGACCTCCCAAGTTAGGAAAACCAAGACGGTTGGGTCAATTACAGACCGCCAGCACAAGGATATCGAACCCCAACTCCAGTACCACTTGTCAACATCTTCGAAGATGTAGACTTCTTACCCTACCTTCTTGATCGGATCAGAGAAGGAGAACCCTTCGACACAGCACTTCTAGAAGCATGTGGCATTCCAGAAGACCAAGCTCTAGCGTTCAGAGCCAGAGTAATACAAGTCCAGCTCCATCCAGCCCCACACCCTGGAATTCTAGGAGCAATCAATATCCTCGAAGAAGTAAGAAGAGGACTTCTTAATTTGAGAGAGAACTATAATACTCCCTCTCCCACTCCCGAACCGGAATTAGCACTGGTTCTACAAGAAGAACATCACGTCGAAGTACCGGAACCCGCACCCCCACGTAGATTCAGAGACCAATGACTCCTCAGACAACCATATTGTTGACCAACCCTCATCCTCCGACCGGATCTCCCAATCTCCTCTCGAACCCGCTCCCGCACCAATGGCAACAGCAGAGCACATCCAAGAACTCATCGATCAGATTAATAATCTAAAAGAACAAATCAGAACTCTGCAAAGATCAAGCGGAGTAAAAGAAACACGAAACACAGAAGTGAAAATCACTAAGGTCTTGTCCGGCTTACAAAAATTTGCAACTTGAGGTTTGGCTGAAGTTGGTTGGCATTCAGCTAAGCTGATTCGGAGATCACCGGGTGATGTTTCGCTGAGGCATATCGGCTGCAAAACCAGCACTGCACTATACTGTACGTTGTTACAGTGGCCTAAGGCAGCACCGAACTAGGACCAGACAGAAGACCAGAGGGACGACGAGAGGTGCAAGGCAAGGGGAACGCTAGGAGAGGCTGGCACTCTCACTAGGAATGGGCCTAGAATGGCACTACCAATTGGGCAGACTAAGCTTTGGGTATTCTACAGGAATGGTCCCTACTTATATA
>JBBPKI010001204.1:0-14016 GCA_038089155.1 Nevesoporus exiguus
AACCGCAAGGTCGGTGCCATAATCTGATGGATCAGCAAGAATAACATCCCCTAAGATGTCCTCAAGAGCGGAGGAGAGATAGTTGTCCCGCTCAAGGAGGAGCTCTAGATATTTGTCTTGGGCTGCTGAAGAGTTGAGTCTGAATGTGTTGAGGACACTTTGTATTCAGAAAGTGGACATACCTCCGGGACCAATGGCATGTATGAAGAAGGAACAGGAAAGCAGAGCGTCGACATCCTCTTCTGAATGAAACAACTTGGATAGAGTAGCAAGATCGACATCAAATGGCATTTGACAAGTCATTGCCATATCCAGCAAGGTATACATGCGTTCTCGAGCTGTCGGTTCCCTGGCCCGTTCATACAAGAGTTCCTGTACCCAGAAGAATGTCTTCCTACACACACGTTGAAGAAGTAGGATGGCTCGCTCCAAGATGTTTTCACTGGGACTCGATGAAACCACCCGAACCAGCAACCATGATATGGAATTCATTGATACACTGTCGATTGGGCCCGCCGCAACATCCGCAGACAAGCTATCAAGTTCGTCTAGAAGGGCATTGCAAAAGGATGACTCCTCCAGCTCTTGATGCCAGATCCATGTCCCAGTACTAAGGTCAAGAGGACCGACTTAACTTGTAGCATAGGCGAGGAGGGCATGAACCGAGTGACGGCGGAGGTTGAAGGTCCTGCTGTGCAGTCCTTGCAGGATGTTGAGCCATTGCAGCGACCCACCACTCCGCAAGTGCATAAAAGCAATGAATTCGTCGAGAGAGAGATCCGCCGGACAGTCTGCTTGAGCAGACAAGGCATCATTGGAGGTGTGAGTGGTATAATTTACGTATTCTGGTTGCTTAGGAAGCCCTATAAGTTCATCGTCGTAGCAGAAGCCGGACGAAAGCTCCCGCTCCGGCAGTTCCCAGGGCTTGACTGGACTCTCGATTGAGAAATCGTCCTTCCCAAGCTCAGTAGTGACGACGTAACATAACGTAACATTATTTCGGGACCGGGCACCCCCGGGATAAAAATAGGCTAATTGGATTTGGTGGCAGAGAGGTGGCTCTCGGCGTTCGACCAGGTAAGGCTGCAGTGCTGGAACATGCACAAGCAGATCATAATCTTCCTCTCGACAGGAGGACTCATCATCCTTAAGATCGCCAAATAAATGTAGCTGAATGTGGCTCGCCACAGAGCGCCAGGAACGAATGCATGGTGGGCACTGCAGTTCGAATATGACAGCTTTTGCCTGTAACAGTGAGGTAGGTAGCGGTGACCCCGCTCCTTCTGCCCCTTCAAGTTCAACCAGTTGTTGCCCAGATAGGTCATATTGGAATTCTTGGTGTCTATCACCGGCGTTTGTGAGACCACCGCTGCCATCCTCTGGACCAGCATATCCAGCATCCCGACCCGCTTCCCCTTCAATACGAGCTTTGAGTCGCTGAAGATTTGGGGATTCGTTATAGTAACGAACTGGAAAACTATCCTCGGTTAACCAGCCTGAGTATACCGACCATCCAGGATGTGATTGTGAGTGGCGCGCAGAGAGGTATTGGTATGCGCATGAAAGGCGATGAAGGCTGGTCGTTTTGTACAGGAGAAGTCGTTCTAGCCATGCAGCCAGAATTTCGGGGGGATAATCGACAAGCATTGGAATCTCTTTCACAGCGAGCTTGTCGAGTGCGACATAAATCTCGATCCCAGTCAGTGGCTGGATAGATGTGCTCTCCGGGCCATCGTGGGGCGACCCGTATGTCATGTACTTGTCCGCCAACACCCCGAGTTGCATGCATGCATCGTCAACATTTGTAACGCAGGCAAGCCAATCGTCAATTCCTTGCTCGACTGATCGCGCGACGTCATAGAATGTGACGACAGGATTGTCTTTGCATGCCTTGTCAAAAAAGACGCCATTCGACGATAAGAAGTCCTCGAGAGTTCCACGTGGGTGATGGCTAGGATAGAAGGGAGTATGGGGAGATTTATAACCGCGATTTGCAAGGGCATCGCAAATGTATTCATGGCTGTTCACAAGCGAAAGTCGCGTGTCTCTGACGAGTTCATCCTGGGAAGGATTCCGAAATGGAGATTGCCGAACGTCCAGGTCCTTCCACCTGGCGTCGAGGATCTCTCGAAGACGTGTACATGTCTCCGAGACCATATCAGAGAGCCAGTTAGGGGAAGGTGCGTCTAGTTTGCCTAAACGCTGGAGAGCTCGCGAAGACATCAAGTGGAGTAGACCACTGGAAAGCCTGGGGCTGTTTTCATTTCCTGCAAGGGTACACATAAAGAAGAGTATAAATTGCTTGTAGGAAGCGCGCCCAAAAGCACGGAGGGCCGACGTCTGGATCAAAACCCTGATGAGAAGCCAAAGGGATGAGCGACGCCAACGATTTCCGTCCAGACGATTCCCAACTTCGTCACGAACATGTTTCGTAATGCGAGGAACATCTGGAATGCGACAACCAGTGGAGAGCGCGGTACAATTAGTCATGGGAAAGATGTTGTTGGCAGAACTAGTGGCTTGCAAAACATTATTGAGTAGGATAATGATGTACTCTGGATGCGTTGGAGAAGGAAGTTCCGAGTCAGTAACGTCGGCGTCAGAGAGAAACTTGGCAAGTGCGAATTGAAAGTCTGCGTCATCAAACACTTCGTTTGGCACCTCGACGGTAGATCCAGGATATGAGTATAGCAGAGGCTCCTCAGTTCCCTTTACGGCCCATTCGCTTGGAGACACCTCGAATGCTTCACACAGCATATAGTTCTCTTGCTTCGTGAATACGATCGCAACCCCTCGACAATCGATGAGAAATGCAACAATATCTACAGATTGTTGGTCCGGATTTATAGCAAGCCTACGGACGCACCTTCTATTTGCATTGCCTGCAGCTGGGAGATGACGCAGTCGAGGTCTAATTGATCAGACCAGACAGAAGCTTGCAAATTATCCAACATCTTCGTGATGCGATCCCACTGAACCTCTTCAGAGGTTCCACGCATATGAGTACTAAAGGCGTGGGAAGCAGCACATGCTGCACGAGCAAGCGAATGGTCGTTCTCTGGGGTGTAGTCACTACTTTCGGGGATCTCAAGGGGGAAAAAAACATGGGTAACAGCATATAAGAGTGATTCAGGAGTATGAGCGGATTCTGGAGGGCTGGTCGTTTGGACACTCAAGCCATCGGAGGTAGACATGGTGGTATGAAGGCAAGCTGCGAGAACGCCGCCACTGGCATTTGTTGCTTCGACAAACAAAGCAAGGTCGCAGCCTCCCCCCAAAATGGCGCCGGCTGGTAGGTAGACAAAAATCATACGCATGGGTGGATTGAATCGACATTCAAGTTCATTTGGACATGGTGAGCACCGTAAACCTGCCAGCCGGACGTCAAAGCAGTTAGGTAGTCCGAACAACACCGTAAAACACGATATAGCATCACTCCGCTACCAAAAACGGAGGACAAACAAGGGTGACCGGTGACCGATCATCCCCTTGACACATGCCCGGGCAATGTCGTGGTACCAGGTACAATATGTCTACATAGAATCTGGGCGTTGCCTACTACACAGGGACTGATACCGCTATCGCCAAATCTCCCGCAATGATGCACGGGGCGGTCACCGCCTCTACAGGGCCCTGAGCCGCATTGACGCCAAGTCTAGCACTTCTCTGCAATATTTGCATCTAATCGACATTTCCACCTTGATCAATTTGAGCTGGGTTAGTCGAAATCGGGGTTATGAGGAGAATCACTTGTACCTGAACATCTGCCATCTTCGACAGTGGACGCTCGAGCTTCCATCAGCATGATCATTCTCAAACTGGTTTCTGAGTATCCCTAAATACTATATGCAGCAAGGAAAGGCCGGTCTTCGGCGGGCTAGATGTAAGCGGCAGAGCAGTGCCGGGACTCATTCGTTGGTATGGTGTTTTAAGAGCATCCTTTAAATAGCATCACGGAACGAGAGGGAAGTGGATATATGTCTGCAGAAGAGGGTCAACATACCTTGGTGTCCGACCAAACGACCTCATTCGAGACCGCCTGAACTTCCCGCATGGTCGACAACGACTGTCGACGAACCCTGCAAATAGAAGGAACTCACCCAAGTATATGCAATGTCGTCCTCCAATATCCCGTGATCGAAGGTCTAGAGCACAGCCTTGACGATGATCAATAGCGATTTTTAACGGTTTTGTGAAGGGATATAGGGGTTTCAGGTTGATGCAGCGGGGTGCTGTCGAACGCGCTGAAGGACGGTGCCGCTTAATATGAGCCTAATGTCGTGTACCGGCATTACAAGACACACCTTGGTCAGTGGCGATAACGAGGTCTCGGGAGGCATAGGCGACTGGAAGCCGATCCAATCCCGCGTCGACTAGACAATGAAGGACGCATCCATTCCTCGTTCGTGTATCTAGTCGGTGGTTGCGCGTGATCTAATGGCGACGCGGGTGCACAGCATACAACCTCGAATAGAAACGAACCGGTCGGTCCAGGCTGCTTTACGAGCCGTGGGAATGGAAACGCGCAAAGTGGTCATCGGCTCTCGGAATGGATTCATTGCGAGACTGAGCCTGGTTCGACTCTGTCTGAGCTATGGTGGTGCCAACGCCCTTCCCTACCATACTTTTCATCCTGATGAACCATCCAGAACCACTGGCCGTCTACCAGACAAGCGGTGACCGATACCATCACCGCGTTTGAGGGTGAGATTCTCGGACCACGCAAGCACACCGAACGATATCTCTGCGTGGATGAGCGTACTATCAACCAGTCCTACCAGTGCGTTTCTTTTGCCCATCTGGGCCCTACATCTGGACTCTCCGTTGATATCAATGTCTCTCCGATAGTATAGCTCGAAACACAGTTCAGCTCGTCACGGCACGTAACGACCATATGGATCCGGATATATTGTATCCACACGCCGTCGAGCGTCCTCCGCCTATTTATCGAATGCCGCCACCCGGATCGTCTCTCGATATGCCTGACTCAGTGAAAGTTCACTCTCTGCCATCACAGATCACCAAGAACGATCCGACGGTCGTTCTCTATAGTAACGGCGGATCGTTCGTTAGTGAGGAGCATGAAGATTTGGAAGATGCCATCTGTTTCTATGATGATCAGTTGGTGGTTACGCCCTACTGGTGGATCATGTGGGTGATCTCGCAGAAGTTGCATCGTCAGAGCGACGTGGATGATAGCTGTGACGATGTTTTCGTGTAAGCTCACATCTTGATTTGCATGAGTGAACCGCTGACTCGGCGTTTTCTATATAGTGTCAACATGGGTGCAGGAAGATACATTCCTATGCAGCGTCAAGAAGGTGTGAAGATCAAGTGTCACCGGACGGTGAAGATCCAGATGGAGGCAGAGAGATTGCCAGGAGGAAAATACAAGCCCAAGGCGAAACTGGAGGTTGAGCCGGAGTCGGTCAACTAGACGCTGGCTGGCATGCTGCCCACCGCGCCTCTGTATGTGCATGCGTCATCTTTTCTTCGTTCTTACAATCTTTATGCGTGCTTTTGTTTCTCGCATGTATACTTTCTGTATTCCTTGAATGACTTTTTTACACGGCCTTAATGACAGGACGACCACTCCCGTTTTTGCATTGTAGATACATAATATCAATCATTTCACCTTGGGACTCAGATTGGTCCAGGTCATAATCCTAGTTGGCTCTCCTACATAACATGATGACGCATTCATGCAATATTGAAATGGAGGCCCTCGAGCTCAATATAATTGGTCTACTGCATCGAAGGAACTCGCGACCAAGCTATGCTGGACCGTGACACGATGTCCAGAAGTGCGAATCTCTCTACCATAGGCGCATTTGCGGATGGTCTAGCACCCACAAAACGGCGTAACCTTCATATCTCCGGGTTCATGAAGATCGCTCATGTCACTGACTGGCAATCCTTACGCATCGACTTACATATGTGCTAATCCCTACTAGTTGGTACTCGACATTTCGGGGACATCGTACCAGGCGTGGTAGACCGGCGTGCTTTGGCCTCCCTGGTCGTTGTGATCGGTGCGAGCTCTAGGATGGTACACATCCAGAACCACCCCGAGGCTAGTGCATGTCCTGACGATCTTCGGTATGTTCCTCGTCAGGATCGACAACGAATCAGTGTTGCCCGTACGCTCACGACGTATGTTTGTGGCGGCTGGTGGTGTTTCGTACCCCACCACGGTCTCTGACTCTCTGGCGGCGACGTGTGTGGCTGGCGTGGTCGTTCGTCATAATGCCTGCTTCGAGGTTCGATATACGGGAGGCTTCAAGAATCCTCAGTATATGGAATTCCGATCGCATATGTCGTCTGTAAGAGAAAATGGTTCAGGAGAGGTGACACGCGAGCTGGAGGGCTGAAGCTGGGCCGACCTCTTAGGGGACGCGGTGAACTCGAGTCTGCCAGTGCGTATTTGTCCACATGGTGATGACGCACAGAGGGACTCACTCGTCTTTGGTCGACGATCCGAGTGTGGCGTTGTTTGTTCCCAGCAAGCCTTTGTTTCGTCGCTGCCTCTGACAGCCACGCAGATCGCAAGGTTGTCATTTGCGACTTCTTTCGTCCTCAATGGGCTGCTCTCACTGACTCGGATCTGTTCGGGTCACCAGGGACTTCAGGATTCTTGCCACGAAGGACCAACAAGGGCAAGTAAAGACATTACCACTTCTGGTCCTGCTCACCCAAATCCGCTGGCTCATTCAATCCGACTTAGTACGTGCCTTCCATGTTCTCACTCCAGGCCTGATCAGAATCTTGCCTCCTAGTATATTCGCCCACCGGCTTTGGTGCCCTGACTGTTCTCCCATACATAGCGAACCGTCCTAGTCCCCAATCCAACTATTCAGCACGGACATTCCCCATACTCATCAATCTCCCCATTGTCCCGCTTGCTACTTACCAAGTTAGGAGACACGAAGCAATTCCCACCTCTTACTGTCTCCGATGGGTGACATAACGAAGGATGGACGGCATTACCTTGCTCCAGCGGAAGCCTTCTTCTGTGTCAAGGATTGCTCTCATCCTCCAAGCAATGTCCAATGACCCTCATCTGTCTCAGTGTCATCGTCTCTCTCCTCATTGGCGTACACGATACCACCAAAGAAGCCGATAGAATTGCCATTTCGGATTCCAGGTGAACATCGCTGGGTGGCCGCTATGGAAACTACGCGATGGGAGTCGTTACTCCACTGTAAACAGTTCGCTGGGGTGGCGTGGGGGCCAGCAACATCAGCGAGCAGACCAGTGGAGATACTGCGAACAGCCCAGGGTAGCACGATGTGCATGCACGCGCACGATGAAGTACGTGAGTCATGTGTCGTGTAGTGACCTTAGTACTGAAAAAAAGACACACCTTCATGGCGAGCAACAGTGATAGGGGGATCAGTGAGGTGAAGGCAACTGGAAGCAGATCGGGGCACATGTCAACTAGTAGACAGTGATGAACGCGTATATGCCTAACTCCACACTGATGCAAAAACAGACTACTACACTCTAAGTCCAATTAGGGATGGGAGCACCGTTCACGCCTCTCGGTATCGGGATCATCGAGATGCTCAGTCACAGTCTAAAATCACTGAACGATTTGTTTGACGGACGGCGCGGAGGCACGCACAAAGCACATATACTTTCGGCGACTTTGTAAGCTCGGTGATGGCGACAGGAGTGCTGCGGCGAAGATTGGAAAGTGACCGAACTTTAGAAGTACAACAACCAGCTTCCAGCACTAGTAAGGAAATCGAAGTAACCTCTATGGAACATCCGGTCATGTAGACTTAGGGAATGTACACATTAACCAAAAAAAGCATGGACATGAGGTCTCGTTGACATATATACACAAAACAACAAAGCAGGAAAACGAATATGGGTAAGGCTATAGATGAGCTGATGAATGGGCCGCTGCTACACTGTGAACAGACAGAACGGATAGATGACAAGTAATCAGTCGTCAATTCACACGTAGACGCTTTTGCGGTGGCTCTGAATTTTCCATGGACACTTCAGCCATCTCCAATCCTCGCTTTGACGATCGGACCAACGCTGGCGGCTCGGGGTCGTCTTGTAAATCATTCAAAGCCCGAGGTGATGCGGTGCTGGTTTCAGATGGGACGCCGTCTGCGCGTTGACATTTTTGCAGGCCTTGGGTTTTCACACTGAATGATCCAGCTATCTCCGGTTCTCGCTTCGATGTTTCAATCAACGATCCTGATGGTCCAGGATCGGCCCATGTTGCTGGCAGTGCATCACGAGCCACGTCAGGAGTGGATAGCGCAGTATGGCCAGACATGGCACCGTGTGCTCTTTCTTCATTCCCTGCTGTAAGATGGTGAACAGCCCGAGGAGCGACCGACGCAGGGTCTTCAAAGTCTGTTTGTTTCAGTAGCTGCCCTTGGAGAATCTTGCCCATGTGGGTGTGTTCAAAAGGTCGCCCTCGAGTCCGAATGGCAAGCAATGCCATCACGAAAGGCAGCGGCGAACCAGAGAATGTGATTTCCGTCTCTTCAGAACTGCCAAAGATGTTAAACAAATTTCGCCGGACTTTCACTGGATCGCTTGTGGACTCTTTCATATGTACGCCGAGGAAACGAGATAGTCGGAGGTACGACTGGTGGTCTCTGAGATAGAGCTGCCCAGCGAACACATTGAGCTGGTCAATCAGATCCCAAGGCGGAGTCCAGTCCGAGGGGAGAGGAGGGATAGTATAAAGTTTCAGATCGTCTGATGGTTTCATGCGTTTCGAGGTGCGTGGTGCATACAAATGAAGGTGAACGAATTTGCTTGCCCTAATGTCAGGCATCAATTCATTGGCTTCGAACGGGCTTACAAGAACGAGCACTTGATCGCCGCCTGTTGTACAGGATAGAATCCACTGGACAGGTCGTAGATATTGATCTATGGTCCCTACAGTGGAGTCGGGCTGGATGGTGTTGCAAAAGTCGGCCGTCGCCAGGATAAACGGACTCCAGACATCTGTGTCACGAGTAGTTGCAGAACTCCTTTCCAGAGTTCCAAAGACAGGAAGAAATGCACTGTGAAAGTGGAACCAAGGGATGATGCCAGTCTTGACGAGGGAAATGACATCTGGGTGGAGGAAATGCTTCGCAGGTTTTGCCTTTGGGGGTAGCTCGACTTCTCGCTCGCGCTCGCGCTCGCGATGAACCTCCCGTTCCTGTTCTTCGTCTATGTTGGCACTCGGAAATGGTGGTACCTCGAGATCATTAAAACGTTGGTGGATTCCTGGGTCCAGCGCCAACAGGTTACTCAGCGTGTCCTTGGTTTCGCAGGGCGCATACAGATCCTCTAGCGATTTCCGCTCAGGCTGTAACCATGCGTCCGCTAACTTCTCACTTGTGGACTTTCCACCTGCGAAATTGGACCAGGCCTCATCTCTAGATTTATGGTCCACTCCTTGTTTTGCCCAGTACGGGGCTCGCCGCTGAATATCCATCCATGCCTCGTGTATCGCCCAGCATAAGATATCGACGGTCGCAATTTGTGCATCTGGATCTGTCTTTCCAACCACCACACGGATGCTCCGGTCAACATCGGGTGGTGCGAAGAACATGACTGAGTGACCATGACCCAGCTTACGCATCCGCATGCAGCCTGAAATTCACGAACGTGAGAATTTGCTGAGGGAATTATGGTCCTGAAACGAACCTTGTACTAGTGCGTCTTTTGTCACCCTAGGACCCAGCGTAACGGCTGCTCGCGATCCGATGGGTAGTTTGAGGTCAGTCCCTCTTGTGTGTGCATGGTCAAGATATACGACGCAGCGATCTATTCGTTGAGAAAGCGGCGATGATAGTAGTGGCAGAGCTTTTCCACTTCGTACCAGGACCATTAGTTCGTCATTCTCGCTGAAATAGATGGCGCCGGCAATGTCGCGGCAGATTTTGAGCCAAGCTGAAGCAACTTGTTGATTGGAAAGATCGAGTATCTGCGAACCGACATCCAGTAGAACTCGGATTTCAGGTTGCTGGGCGGTCATCTTTTGAAGTAGCGCGTGTGTAGTCGATCGATCGTTACTATCGCTCGTCGTTACTATATAGGAGCCATTTTCTGGCCGAAGGAGGTATGCGAGGACCCTTGCATTGGTCCCCTTCTGGTGATCGAGGTCGCACTGAACAACCGACATTGGTAACAACCATTGGCTATCATTCGTCCCAGAAAATCCTGCGCGTAGACTCAGCAACTGCCTAGAATATGTTAATATTGACTGCTAACTAGCGCACCTGTTACGAGCCTCTCCCGCTTCTCTGCCAAATCCCAGCTGGACCCAGAGATTTTCCAAGGAAATTCTTTTGCCTCCCTCGGGAAGACAACTCTTGAGAGGTAGAAATCGATTACTGCTTGATTCCGAGAGAAAAGCGGGAATATGGCCTTGTCCCATTGCTCTGATGACCTAAGGTTCATGTCACTGAGCGTCCGAAGCGAGCCCTGGATTTCCCCATGATCGTACTCATGAATCCAAAGTGCATATTCCTTGGAGGGGTCATCCTGGTCCTGTAAGATTTCGAAAGCTAGTCTCAGTTGCTCTTCGGTGAGGCCGGCATAGTAGTAAGACAGGCATGTGAGAATGATGGTGAGGTCTGGATGGCCGAACTGGGTATTTGGTGCTGGAACATCTTTGGCTCGATATGGAACAGCGAGCATTGTGGAATCTGGCCCGATTTCATCACCAAACCTATCTTTGAGCGGCTGCGATGCAAGACCATAATCAACACGCCACCTTCGGTCTGCAATAGCAGAGAACAGGATGTTTGCCGTCAGCAGACCACGCAGTAGTAGTAGTCCACTCCAAAGATCTGAGCCCTTAGCATACTCCTCTACCCTTTTTGCAGTGTAGGGAACTCGCAGGACATCCGGGTTGGATATGAAGCTCCGAATCGCCTCGCGTAATTCTTGGGAGACGTGTCGAAAGCTAAAACATTGAAGTTGACCAGCCATCACGTCTTCCTTGATCATCGATATGAGGCGTGGTCTGACGTCGGAGGGTCGCAAGATGTGAACATGTGGAAATGATCCGGGTGGTCCGTGCTCATACCGGATGGAATCTGGGGCGCGTTTGGACAGGGTGTGTAAATGTTTCTTGGCGAGTCGAAGGACTTCCTGAGTGATCGTCCATCGGTGTGGATATCCATCCATATATCGCTGAAGGCCGAGGGTGTAAACCAATTGAAATCGTGCGTGAAGGATCTCGTCGCTCTCATCCAAGATATCTCGGACATGAGAATGGAGCCACTGCTGAACCTTCAGCCATTTAGATGCACTGTCTGAACTGTCCTCTGTGTCATCACTGTCAACCTGCAATCTACTCATTGGCGACTGGCGCAATGATTGGAATATACCGCAGACAAGACCGTTTCCCTGTGTTGCCGCTTTAGTATTAACAATCGTCCGGGTAGAACTATCTATACACACCAATCTGTAGGACAGGGCTGTCGTGATGCGCTTGTAAAATAATCTTGGATCCCTTGTTGACAGGCCTGCTGTGAGCTTCCCTTTGGGTATCTGCTCCTCGACAGTCATAAGTTTGAGCGAGACCACATGTTCCGGCTGGACAAGTACAATTCCGCCCTCGGCCATACATTGAGACATCAGTTTGCGTAGATCATCGATCTGAAGGCTGACCACATCCACACCCCTGTTGTACTCTGGGGTACGGGAGAAGGGTAGATGGTATATTGGTCGGTTGACAAGCCCTCCAAGGCGGGAAACCAGCAGTTCGAACATCTGGACTGTCAGCGCTTTTGGGACGATGACACGGACAAGCTGTTCTTTGCTGGCAAGAGCGGCAGCAACAATGGGTATAATCACAGATGACTTTCCTTCACCCATGTTGACCTGCATCACAGTATTGTCTTTAGATTCTGGAGACATCATCTGCAACGCGGTCTCTGCCTGGGTACGACGGATGAGAAAGTTCCCTTGCACCTGACATAGGAAAGGGGTAAAGTTAACAGAGAAAAGGCGTAGACATCACAAGCGCACCTGGATTAATAGCCAATCTGGGTACTCTCCTGAATCAAACCAATCGCATCCTTCATTCTCTAATTCCTTTGAGAACTCTTCTTCAAGACCGTACAGAGCAAATTGGAGCAATCTTCGCGCATGCTGAATATCCAAAAGGAGTAAAGCCAACGACGTCAAGCATCTCTTCCAACCGTGAGAGATGTCAATCTGTGCGGCGGGCGCAAGATATCGCAAGAGGATATCCGCTGTAATCTTTGGCCATTGATGAAATTGATCAAGTTCCAATTCCGGATTGGTTGTTGGACCTAGACTCTTCTTCAGAATCTCTAGAGAACTGAGAAAGTTGGCTCTACACTGTGCATAGTGATTTGTCAGTGTCTCAATGCGATTTTCTCCCGCCATTGTGTAGGTCGTCCGAGGCTCTCTGTGAACACACTGTGCACAGATTTCAAGGCGAGTGAGGTATTCCTGTTGAAATAAGGACCCAGGCCGAAGAGAGGAGAACAGTTGATCCAGCGCACAGATATCCTCCGAAGATGTCATGCGACTATTGTGAGGTAATATGTTATGGGAAAACGAAGGCAGATCCGGTGCTTGTCGATTGTGAATCAACTTATGAATGGTAACCGGCTCCACAAAGCTAGGTCTGGACAAATGGATCCACTTGCGGTCTTCGAGAGAGGCTGGTCCAGTGGCATTCAAACCATACTGTAGGTGCGAAGCCCGTTTCTCTGCACGCTTCCCCTTGGCCAGCAGACCGGCACGTTCGTCACCATCTAAACGATTACGCCAGTAATATGTCATTTGTATTTCCGCGTATGCAGCTTTGATTAGAGGATTCCTGGTTGAAGTGGCACCTAAAGGTTTATATCGCATGATTGACCGACATCCGGCCGACCGTAGAAGACAGAGTGCCATCTGAAGCCCAGTTTTTCCTGTCAGTGGATCAGGCACATGATGATTGGTCATGGCATGTAGATCTGCAAGAAATGCTGTGCTCCTCAGGTCGCCGTTTCCCACTAAGCAGCCCAGTTCAGTGTCAACAATGTAGGTGTGATACAATAGTTCGTTGAATCGAATGGACCTGGAGGACATGACAATCCGAACTCGACGAGTTCCAAGCATCTTGGGCCGACCGTTCGGTATGAGGACACGTCGGTGAATAAGTGCCTCCGGGATATAGGTCTCTGCAATGCAGGTTTTGGACCGAAGGGCAAGTAGGCTCTCTAAGCCAAATAATGTCCCAAGTGACCCTCGATTCTCATCGCAAACCATATCCCTAAAGTCACGCGACTCGAGTTCTCCCCTTCCGTTGACAAAAAATGACAAGCCGTAGCGTGACAAGGCGACAGAGAGCTGTAATGCTGATGCAGACTGGGCAGAGACGACAGAGGTTGTGGTGATTATGAGATCCCCAGATGGTGTTTGCAAGTGTTCGTCGTCAACATTGTGGAGACAGTCAAAATACTCCGCAAGTATTTTCCCGGTCTGACTTCGAATGTCCACGAGAGTCTCTGGACCTTTGTATGCACGGTATTGTCCAGATGTACAATCAATCTTCCAATTCTCTCCTGATTTCTCCCAACGGCTTTCAAGAGGGCGTATCTCAATGATCTTCGTGGACAAATTCAACCAATGCATGTGGCCATTAACGAGCGCTGCCGGGAGGTCTGCTTTCAGTTTTTTTGAAGGAATCAGCTCGAGAGTCTCATTCGTTTCACTACCTTGCACTCGAACCACGATATCATCATCTCGTATTAGAAAGTGAACCTGCAGACGGTTGAGCTATCAGGATTGTGTGAGGGTAGATTTGGATGGTCACCTTGTGATTAGAAATTGTGGAAGACGTCACCCAGTTCATTCCTGAAAGATTAGATGGGATAACACTCCAATCACACTGTAGATAACAGTCAGGAACAGCTACTACTGTCAGAAACAGTACATGCACGCACACCTCCGAGGACCTGCTCGCATTCATTAGAAGACCGAATCTTATCTGGCAGTCTGCTTGGCTGATCGTTGATTCGAAGT